>JARQOD010001113.1:78164-109264 GCA_033576555.1 Oophaga sylvatica | reverse complement strand
TTTGGGCCCAAAAGGGGGTCCCTCCTTTTGCTCCTTTTCTATGAACCCCTTGGCTCCGTGTTTTTTTTGGGGCAGTTTTCCACATTATTTTAACATTTATTTTATTTAATACTTTTTTTTTTTATTTTTTTTCTTCCCCCTTTGGGCTATTGACTATGAGGACTTCGGGGAAAAATTTCACGCGCTAAAAAATTTGGGGGAAAAAAATTTTATACTAAAATTTTTTGGGGGCATATATACGTTTTGATACACTTTTGTATTGAAATTTGGGGATTTTAAAAAATTCTTTGCTTATTTTTTTTTTAAAAATTTTTTACATGTCCTTTTTAAATTTTGGGGTCATCTTTTTTATTATATATTATGGGATATTAGATTTTTATATTTTTTATATTTTTTAAATGGTTTACATTTTTTATTGTTTTTCATAGATTTTTAAAATATTAAAAATAAAAATATAAAAAAAATTTTTTTTTTTTTTTTTTGACATGTTTACATGTTTTTTGCTATTCCCTATATGTTTTTTTCCCCTTCTATCCCCCAAATTATCGTTAAGGGTATTTCATGTCACCCAAGTAAAATGTCTTGGGGGTCTAAATATTTTAGGGGGTTTCCCTTGAACTTGTTATTTTAAAATCCCCCCTTTACTTTGATTCCAAAATTCATTATGGGTGTTAGGAATTACTAATCTTACAGTATGTCTTTTTATCCATTGCGTCTGAACTAATACACTATCCCGCTCCCCTTTGTTTACATGGCCTTTTATATATTACATGGGGGCTGCTTGCTGTTTTTCTTTTTTCCTTTTTTTCCGCCCCCTCTGATTTCCCCCAAGGGGGGCCCCCTTTCGACTATGGGGTTGGTTTGTAGTGATGGTTTTAAAACCATTTTCCCCTACTTTGTGTTTCCCGGGCCCCGGCCCCTTTTTTAAATTTTTTTCCCCGTTCTCATTGGTACCCCCCGGGGGAAAGGGAAAATTTTCCAAAAACGCTGGGGGGGGGGGGACGGGGGCCCACCGGTATGTTACTTTACCTTTTTTGATTGCTCCCCCCTTGGCCCTTTTTTGGGGGTTATGAGAGAGATTTTAAAAAATTTTAAAGTGTGGAACTTTAAAAATTTGGGATTTTTCCCCATTCCCCCCCAAAACTTATGTTTTTGTATTTTGATTCCCGGGGGAAAATTTTTTATTTAGAGATCCTATATTGTGTGTTAAATTTAATTTATTTGCGGCATTTTTCTGGTGGCTATTAGTTTCCCCCCTTTTGGGGGTTTTGTTTTCATTTCCAAAAGCCTTTTTCCCCCTAACCGGAAAAATTTTTTTTCCTAAAAACCCCCTTTTTTTTCAAAAGGGTATTTTTCCGGGGTTTTTGGTGGGCCCCCACTTTTTTTTGGGGAATTTCCAAAAAAAAAAAAAAAGGACCAAAGTTACAGATTTCCCCCATGGGGAAAAAATTTTTTCCGGTCCCAAAAAAAATTTCCCGGGGCACCAACCTTTTTCAACTGTTAAAACTTGAAAGGTCCTTTAAAGTACTTCTTAATTTTTCAAACCCAATTTTTTGGATGGAAAAAGGGGACATAAAATGAGATTTTTAAATTTAATGGAGCACCCCAAATTTCCAAAAAAAAAAAAGGATGGGGCTACAACCCCCTTTGCAGACCCCCAAAACCCCGTGGGGAAAAAAATAACTTAGGTTTTCTCATCAAAAAGAGACCCCCAACCCTAAAAACCAAAATTTCATACTCTGAAAAGGGGTCCTTTTTTTTAAAATTCTATAGTGTTTTTAAAAACCCAAAGTTTTGGGGTCGGAGGGAACGCGACACTAATAATAAGGGTTTAAATTAAAATTTAATGGAAACACCAATTCCCAAAAAAAAAAAAAAATGGCGTGACACCCTTTTGCAACCCCAACCCCCAGGGGTAAAACAAAATTAGTGTGATCTGCACCACAAAAAAAGGGGCCTCCCAACAGCAAAAAAACCCCAACAACTTTTTCCACTCGAAAAGGGTCCTTTTTTTAAATTCTTATTTTGAAAACCTTTTTTTGGGTAGGGAAAACGGCACATAAAAATGGATTTTAAATTAAATTTTTGGAGCACACCAATTTCCAAAAAAAAAAAAGGGTGAATGACACACCTTTGGGAACCCAAAACCGCAGGGGATAAAACTAATTGGGGATCTGACTCACAAAAGCTCCCGACAGCTAAAACTGCAAAAGTTCACTAGCTCTGAAAGCTCCTTTTTTTTTCTTTGTTTGCAAACCCAAAGTTTGGTACGGGGAAGGGCAACTAAGATAAATTTTAAATTTAAATTGAATGGAGCAGCAAACCCAAATTCCAAAAAAAATTTAAAAAGGGTTTGGTGGGGGACACACGTTTTGCAGCCCCAAAACCCGAAAGGGGTGAAAAACAAAATTGACTGATTGCACTCACAAAGACCCCCCGACAGCCCCCCTGAACACGCACACAACTTTCAATGCTCTAAAGGGGCCCCCCTCTTACTTCTATTATTTTTGCAACCCAAATTTGGTTTTTAAAAAAAGGGGCACACAAAAAGATGAAGTTTTTTTAAAATTTTAAGGAGCACCCCAAAAAACCCAAAAAAAAAAAAAAGAGGGGCAGTGACACCGCTTGCAACTCCAACCAACAGGGATAAAACTAACTTGATTGATTGCCTCCAAAAACCCCCAGACAGCCGGAACCTGCAGAAATTTTCCCTAGCTCTGAAACTCCTTTATGACTTCATAGTGTTTGAACCCAAAATTAGGATACAGGAAAAGCGCGTAAACAAATAGATGGGTTAATTGAATTGAATGGACCACCAATTACAAAAAAAAAAAATACAGGGTGACAGTGCACGACAAAACCCGGGGGATAAAACCAAACGAGGCCCCCGCACCCCACACAGCCTTCAGAAGCGTGAAAACAGCACGCATCAAAAAATTTTAAACAGGGGTTTGTAAAATGGCTCCTACAAAAATTAAAAAAAATCGAATCTTAACTTCCCTCAAGTCAAAGGGGCAGGTTCTTCCCTAACTGAACCAAAAGCAAGTGAAACAAAGGCGGCCCTTTTATAGTGTTCTGCATTTTTTCAGACCAATACAGCCTCCATTTTAAATAAAGCTAACAATGTGCCCACACTTTTTGGGGTTTCCTCTTGGCTAATCAAAAAATCCTTATGATTATAATTCCAATTCCCCGGTATCGAATGCAAAAGTAGGGAACCATAGGGGAATTTTCCGATCCCAAAATATCCGATCCCTATTTGGGGAGGGTTAAATTTTTGGGAAAGGGGGGTTTTTTGTAAAAAAAAGGGGAAAAAATTTTTTGGCCCGGGTGAAGATTGAATTGTTTGTTTGAAGATAAAATGGTGACGGTGTATGCCATAATTACATCACCATCCCTTTCGATCTGAAAACCTCTCTTTCATGTCTATGATGGACTATAACCCGCTGTCATATGTCTTTTTAGCAATCCTAGACGGGAGGAGGAATGATGGGAGAGGACAGCATGGTCATCTCCTTTGGAGGACACGGAAGTCTTCCCCTGTTAGTAGTCTCACCATCTGACTTTATTTGCCTCTTTCCAGTCCATTGTATTTGAAAAATTTCGGTGCAATCATTACTTTTGTGCACTTCTAACCCCCGCTACAAGGAAACTTTCAATTCTTCTTCCAGATGAGACTGGTTACAAAAAAAAAAAGGCCAAAAAAAACAAATATCCCAAAATAAAATAAAAAAAAATTTTTTTCAAAAAAGCATGAAGGTATTAATTTAAAATTTTAAACATAAAATTTTTATCAAAAGAATGTACAAGCCTCCCGCCACGCAAGGCAACCCTTGTTTGGGGCCCTAACTCTGTATTAAAAACCTTTCCACTTGTCGGACGAAAATTAAAAAAGGACAAGGGACGAACCCCCAGTTGGATTAGGCCAGACAATGGATTTCTTACTCAGAACACTCACCCCCTATATGCAAAAAGCACTCGAAAAAAAAAAAAATGCTAACTGAAAAAGAAGTTATTGTGTAGCAAAATATAAATGATATTAACACAGACCATTACCAGAGAAAACGTGGCTGTTTGAATCCACACCACCCAAAAGAGGGGTGCAACTCTATAAAAAGGCTCAAGAAATGCTCGCTCTCTAACCTAAGGTTACCCAAGATTTCCTCCAACATCAAGTTATGGAAGCATTTCCCTAAACTATTCCAGTATTAAAGGACTGGACCAAGCTCGACACTATTCCTATGCACAGAGTTGGATTGTTTTGTCTAAGCGATGCCTTCCCTTTCAATCATTTTGACGAGAAAACTTCACCGCAAGGAGTTTTTTCTTTCAGAATAGTCATATGACCCTGGATTCGAGCTCCATTACTGTACAAGGGAAATGTGTAAGAACTTCCCCAAGACACATCTGATTGGGTGCCATCCGGCAAAAAGCAACCTGTGGAAGGGGGAAGGGGTCCTCGAAACTTGACCGACCTTCTGTAAAAGACCGTATGCTCCGTGCCACCACTATCAAGACACAAAGACTTTGTATTCTTCTCGATGCAATCATAAAGCAAAACGCAGCATACATACCTCAAAACCATAGATTCAATGAACAAGCCCATTTTTATAGCCACTAAACTGGCACCACTCCGCAAAAACACTACCCAGACGGAACCTCCTGTGTCCTCGCAGTTGAGTTGGCAAACTTATCCAGGTTGATAATTGGAGGGCCAAAAGAACAATTTTCTCAATACAAAGTGGTAGGGTACTCTCAATAAAGCACCTTTTGGTCATGTCAGCAAATTAATGAGGATAGAAATTTACGCCTTCTGTGGGATAGTACCACCACCTCAATCCGGGACCATGGACTAGACCGTTCTTCAAGTCATTAAGGACATTACTGGTTCACGGCCCTCT
Organism: Oophaga sylvatica; assembly: GCA_033576555.1. Lineage (NCBI taxonomy): Eukaryota > Metazoa > Chordata > Amphibia > Anura > Dendrobatidae > Oophaga > Oophaga sylvatica. The sequence continues at coordinate 104,363 of JARQOD010001113.1, read as the reverse complement.
TCCCTTTTACCTTCGATGCCCCACATCGACAGGCCTAAAGTTCGAACTTGTGGATCCAGTTGCCGACGAGGAGCCCTCCTCGAGTGTTGCCCTGCATACAGGGTTTCAAGTCATTCCTGGATCTCATGGGTTTAACATTCTCAAACTGGAACACTTGTTCGAGCCGCTGCTGTCTTCTTCTGTGGCCCTCCTACAAGTCGCATTACCTGCAACCCGAGAGTTTAAAGGTTGGATAACTGCAAGCATGCTTTTACCGCCCTCACTTGGAAAGAGCCATTTTACAAATTCGTGTTGTGGCAAAAGGAAACCTAACCCAGGAAAATAACAACCTCAACAAGGGACAACCATAATAACACCCCGGCAGCAGGCCGCGTCTGGGTGTTTGTTGACACCAATCTCTCTTATTCCTATATACAATCTCTGGCCCGCTCTTCGGCCACACCTAAAGACACTCTAAACCGCCCTTTTCTCACCCTGGAAAAAAAAACCCCTCAAGTGCTTGATCCACTCCCCCCGATACTGCAATGCCTATTACTTGGCCTCCCCATTACCCACCCCTCTCAATCCATATTAATGCGCAGCCAGGGTATCCTCGGCTAAATCGGTAACCGGCCCGTCCGCTCTTCCCATCCTTACACTGGCTGCCCATTCATTATAGGATCCAAATTCAAAAGTCTTTCTCCCCCACAAAGTTCCACATGCACACCCCCACTTTCCTCCTCATTTTATCTATCGGCCCCAACCGACGCGCCCGAAAAACGACTTTTGACTAAAATTGCACTAATCCTACCCCCCCACTCCCACTCCAAATTCTCCCGCGCGCCAACCTTGGAATGCTCTACCCCAAGAAATTAGGATTTCCCACATTTTGATGGTTTCGGCGCTCCTCAAAACACATTTTTCAGACAGCCTTCACATTCATAATCAAAGCCATTCTTTTGGTAATGTGGGTGTTACCACACTGTCTCCATCCATCCCTCACTCCCAAAATGGCTGGACCATCTTGTAAATGCACCATTGTATATACACCTTACTTTGTATTCCCCCACCTCATTGTAGTTGAAGCTCTCACGAGCAGGGGCCTTATTTTGCTTTAATATTTTAACGTTGTTATTATGACTTGTTTTTGAAATTTAAACTTAAAGCCTGCGGAAATATTTGGCAATTAAATAAGATTATTATTATTTTATAGTGTCTTGAAAAGGCTGATCCAATCATTTAAAAATGAGCTTAAGGATTGGCGGTGTTTCAGGAAGTAAGGAGGAATTTGTGAAAAACCCACCAGTAATAATTTCCTGGTCATCTCAGTCACTACTTGTCGACCCCATCATGTTTTGGTGAAACATAAGGCCATTTTTTCCAAAGGGGGAATCAAGAAACTGCTGGTTATGGATAGTTGAGCAAAGGATGTGTGATAAACCTCTTCAACTGTGTGACTTTCGCAAACTCCGAGCGGCTAAAAAACAAAATGGCTAATCTCCCATCAGAAAGACTTGACGGATCCTCCCTTTACCAACGTCGGATGGATGTATTCAGCCATGGACTTGGTTGAGGGCAATAGAAGACCCAAACCAATGCAAAACGTCAGTTTGTTCACCTGTATGTCCATCAGAGCTGCCCCCTCGATAATTGAATCCATGGACCTTCAAAGTTTCATAAGTGCCTCCGACGTTTCATTCCATAGAGGCCCCTGAAAACATTCCTCTGATAGAGGCTTACATTTCATAGGAGCATGAAAGAACTTCAAATTCCCCTTCCAATAAACTTACCAGTGTGGGAAAGGTACTTGATAAGCAGGTTCACTTGGGGCCTTCAATTTACCACACTCTTCCACATTAGGTCTTGGGGAAGGATGATAGGATAGCACGTAAACTTAGACTCTATCTTCTTGCAAAAGTACACAAACTCCACCGAAGGTTTCTCATTCTTGCGAATTTCGGCCCATCATAAATCAACCATTGACTGCACTCTCCAGTACGTGAAATCAACCATTCTCCTCCAGCCCATGCTATCAACCAGAAAAAAACATCCAGCTCCATTGGGAGGAATTCGCAACAAGGACCTCTAAGACATCAATGGAACAACAAAACAAGAGGTCCTCCAAAACAAATTAATTTTAAAAGAATAGGTGGAAATCCACTGTTTAAAAAATTAAATGCAAATCTGCGACTCTTTAACGTAAAAAAATGAGGCCAAAGTCAAAATGCAATAAAAAACTATTTTATTGAAACAAAATTTTTAAAATCTCAAACAAAAAAAAGAAATTTAAACTAATCCAAGTGGGAGACGTAAGGGGCAGATTTAATACAGAATAGAAAATAGTAAGCGGCATAGTAGAAAACAAAAACCAAACTGAAAAAACGAAGGGCCTTTGACCTGCACCAAATGAATATGACAAGACTGACGGTTAAGTATGGAGCAATATTTTCAGGGCAAAAATGAGTAGTACAAAGTCAAATTGTAAGTTGAACACAGCGCTGAGCTGGGCCCAGTGCATTAAGTAAAAAAAAAAAAATGAAAACCAGAAGGTAAGTATTTACTGACACTCAAAGGACAGCTAGCCTGAGATCACAAAACCCCCTAACAACAGTTCCACATTAGGCACACAGCAAAAAGTACTCATATACATCAGCCATTAGTAATAATTACCAGTCATAGTGGTTCTAAGGTGGGCGCAGGGGAAACCCCAATCCCCACTAGGTTTTGGTACACCTTTTCAGGACACCTGTTTTTAGTTTGGTATTTTGGTTTTCCTATGACCCTACTTTTCCTATTCAGTATTAAATTGCTCCCTTAGTCTCCACACGGTTGGATTTGTTAAATTTCTTTTTTCTCGTTTGAATTTTCTTAAATTTTTCAAAAAATTAGTTTTTTTATTTAGCATTTTGCTCTTGGTCCTCAGTTTTTCATCAATGGAACAAGTTCAAATCTCTCCAATACTTTCGGCGTGGAGGAAAACAAATCTCTCTACCTTACAGCCTAGAAGAAGTACAGATCGACAAGCCGAACTAAAACCAGGTGTGTTTGCTCATGAAGGAACCAGTCACACCGAAATAGTGGCCACTGGCCCATCACCAGGTATTCCCAAGCAAGGTGAGAAGGGCCAAGGTCGATCAAATGTGGAAGGTGGGGAAGCAAAACTATTCCTCGACCAGTTGCGGAATTGTTTTACTGCTTTCCGCCAAAAAGCCCATATGGGGCCAGTTGATCCAACGGGGGTTTCTCCCATCTGAGTAAAAATTGTTTTGTTTAGTGTGGGTTGTTTTTCTATAGCACCATCTAGTGGTGGCTGAATTTAAGCCTTACTTTAACAACAATAGAGTGTTGCATTCGGATTGAAGCAAGGATGCTGGGAAGAAAATCTCAATTTTCTTCATGTTTACTTAGGGAACACACTGTTTTTATGTGTCCTGTAACCCTCCAACTTGAGTTTCTATCCTGGTAAAGCATATCTGGTAAGATCAATATCTTCTCTAGCAGTGCAGTGTTTAGGAGGCTATTAACTGTATAGCAGCCAGTGCATAGGAGATGTTATTAGACTCCTGTGTTTTCCCATGTTAAAGTTGCATCATACTGTATACTTTCCTGTTAATTGTAAAGTGGCAGCTGTGTGCCCAATACTTATCTATGTCATTTGTATTTTTATAGGTTTACCGCGCATGTTCTATACTGTTCACCAATAAACAATTTAAACTACAGAGAACAGTCTGCTTATTTGGAGTACATAACGGTGGTTTATGCTGTATGCTAGATTGCACACCGTGTCAACGTGTATGAAGGCAGAACACAGATACACCAGGCCTTAGCCTGAGATCACATACTGCATTAATTGTTGGGGTTATGTTTTTTGTTACTGTTTGAAAATAAAAAAGGCGTAAAACAAGTATAGCTGACACAACTATGCAACGTATGCCTGCCAAGAAAAGATTTATCCACCACAGATATACCAGGCCTTAGCCTGAGACCACAGACTGTATTAATTGTTGGGGTTATGTTTTTTGTTACTGTTTGAAAACAAAAAAAAATGAGTTGAACCAGGATAGCAGACAGAACTATGCAACGTCTGCCTGCTAAGCAAAGATTTTTACACCACTGATACACCAGGCCTTAGCCTGAAAGCACAGACTGTATTAATTTTTTGCAGAATGTTTTTTGTTGCTTTTTGAAAAAATAAAAAAAGCATAGAACAAGGCTAGCAGACAGAACTATGCAACTTATGCCTGCCAAAAAAGATTTTTCCACCACAGATGCACTAGGCCTTAGCCTGAGACCACAGACTGTATTAATTGTTGGGGTTATGTTTTTGTTACTGTTAGAAAACAATAAAAAAGAGTTGAACCAGGATAGCAGACAGAACTATGCAACGTATGCCTGAGAAGCAAAGATTTTTCCACCACAGTTTCACCAAGCCATAGCCTGAGATCACAGACTGTATTCATTTTTTGGGCTATGTTTTTTGCTAGTGTTTGAAAACAATAAAAAATGAGTTGAACCAGGATAGCAGTCAGAACTATGCAACGTATGCCTGCCAAGAAAAGATTTTTCTGCCACAGATACAGTACACCAGGCCTTAGCCTGAGATCACAGACTGTATTAATTGTTGGGGTTATGTTTTTTGTTACTGTTTGAAAACAATAAAAAAGGCATAGAACAAGGCTAGCAGACAGAACTATGCAACGTATGCCTGCCAAGAAAAAATTTTTCCACCACAGATACACTAGGCCTCAGTCTGAGATACCAGACTGGATTAATTTTTTATGATTTTTTGGATAAAAAAGACTGCTGGATATAACGAGACTGACAGACTGCCCAAAAAAGGGAAGTTAGGCTTAAAATGCCTCAATTTTTGGCACACGGATGTATGAGGCATGTCACAGATAGACCCCACTGTTTAATGTGGCTTGTTTTTTTAAAATAATGCAACATAGTGCTGTATATAAGTTCAGTCACACCCAGGGCAAAAAAATGAAACTGGCGTACACTGGTCAAACTTTGAGCACGCACAGATATGAGCTGGCACAGAGATACCAGTACGACAAATGTGTGCCCTGTTTTTTTTTTAGCTAAATACTGGTGTTTTAAGGGCCGTCACACCCAGGGCAAAAAAAAATTTGCATACACTGGCCAAACTTTGAGCACGCACAGATATGAGCTGGCACGGAGATACCAGTATGACAAATGAGTGCCCTGGTTTTTCTTTTGGCTAAACACTGGTGTTTTTAAGGGCAGTCACACCCAGGGCAAAAAAATTTTTTGCGTACACTGGCCAAACTATGAGCACGCACAGATATGAGTTGGCACGGAGATACCACACCAAAAAATGTGTGGCCTGTATTCCAATTACACCTGGGGCTAGCTATATACAGCCAATATATCATACAGGTAGCAGCAGCAGCACCAGAACTCAGGAAGGGAATGGACCCTCTTGATATGTGCAATGATCTATATACAGGCCTTGCACTGATGTGTATAGAACAACGTACACTACCCTGCCTACCTAACACTGGAACCTATATACTCCGGAATTAGTCCTTAGATGGACTGTTGGTTCATCAGGATTTTAGTAGTTTAGGATGGTAGACCCCAAACTGACTAAGAAATCGCCAAATCTGACCCTATCTCGCAGCAGCTCTCCCTACACTATCTCAATCCGGAGCTGAATGCGCCGAGCAGGGCGGCTCCCGGTCTCTTATACCCCTGATGATGCTGTGCAACCAGCCAATCACTGAATGACCACAACAAAAATGGCTACGGCGTTTCATTGCCTGGCAGACAATCCCTGCAGCGTGATTGCGTCTGTAAAGTCCGCCAAGAATGCTGGGTGGAGACCCCAGTTCCCACCGAGTAATCCCAGAAATGCTCAGTGTTCGTCGAGTATACCAAGTACCGTGATACTCGGGCGAGTAACGAGTAGTGGCGAGCACATTCTCTCATCACTACTGGCCAGACCTTCTCATCCCTGCTTGTGAAAGTTTAGCTTCCTGGCTTGCTGTAGTTGATGTGCTGAAATTGGAGTTCATATTTGCTGATGGAGATTGTTGTCTGTTGTTTGTGGGTGCATGCTTTCTTCATTATCTTATTTCCATTTCATTTGTAACTTTCCTATCCTTCCATTTATTTCTCTTTAACCTTGGTAAGAGTTTTTGTATGTAAGTTGGTTTTTGTTATTACTGTTTGCCTTACATGTGTAAACACTAATATCTCTGTCCCACAGCTTAGACAGCTTAGAACATTAAAAGGAGTAAGGTCAGAAAATTGGGCCTCTGTACCTTTAAGAATCCGAAAAAAACACGGAAGTTTTTATTGCCATATAATTTTTTTATTTCAAATAATTAAAGCAACAATGCAAAAAATATATTAGAGGTAGGGACAATAATACAAAAGAAGCCGCAATTAATCCATGGTATAGTGGTATACAAAAAGGTTTTTTGCACAGAGATAATTAGCAAGTCAAGGACTATCTCCAACACAATTCATTCTATTCCTCCGCCCGAAAAATCAGGATAAGAGGGAGAGTCGGGCATTCGGGAGACGCGTCGCCACAGCAATAGAGGAATAGACGGATGCCGGACGCCGTTACCTCAGCGACGATGTGCCCCTGCTTGGCGGATGTGACGTAACTAACCCGCTGCCACTAATGAATCACACAAGATATAAAAGCATGTATGCATGGCATCAGACATACATATCCCCCTGGAAAAAGCTAGAGTGCGAAACGCACTTCGGGGTGCTTGCTGCCTCCAGGTATATGTCGTTACTTTCATTAGCACATTTTCATTAATTAGCATTTGGGCTTTTGTATTTATTTATTTTAGTACTTTGCTGTGTGCTGCACTTGCTTTATGTACAATCTCACTGTGTTAATGAACCCAATACTGAACTACCTCCTCTTGCATATGCACTTTATTTTGGCACAAAATATGCTCTGATTTGAATTACTGAACTCCATCTATTCAGTCAATCAGCTAAATAGCAGCACTGGCTTGCAAATTTAAGTTTTCCTTCCTTCAAGCTGATTTTGTATTTTTTGCATATGCACTTTCATTGTTCTCATTTGATTGTGTTGGAGATAGTCCTTGACTTGCTAATTATCTCTGTGCAAAAAACCTTTTTGTATACCACTATACCATGTATTAATTGCGGCTTCTTTTGTATTATTGTCCCTACCTCTAATATATTTTTTGCATTGTTGCTTTAATTATTTGAAATAAAAATTTGAATTTGTATATGGCGATAAAAACTTCCGTGTTTTTTTCGGATTCGTATTTGTGTTATGGAAGTGCCATTTATTAGGCAGAATCTATATATTGTTTGCTCTGTACCTTTAAGAGTGCTCCCAGGACAGGGATATTTAAAGTTCCAGATCCAGTGACAGCTTGATGCCCCCCCTTCTTAAACGAAGACTGTTACAGTATGACAGCTGGGACCACAGTCTCAAACATTACCGTTAGAATCACACTATGTCATCATGGATTAAAATCCTGCAGGGCACACAAGGACTCCCTGCTCATGAGAGCACATGTCCAGGCCCATTTGAAGTTCACCAATGACCTTCTGGATGATCCAGGGAGAAGGTCATGTGGTCAGATAAGCTCAAAATAGAACTTTTTTGGTATCAACTAAACTCAAATAATAAAGCAGTGACTACCAATCCAAAAATTATTCAAAAAGCAGGGTAGGACCTATTCTAAAATTTAACTTTTAATTGTATTATGTTAAAATCCAAAACAAAACCAAAGTGACATATACGAACACACAGAAAAAACAAAAAAGAGAGCCAAAATTGGTACTTGGCCAATTCTCACAGCACACAAGAGGGGGATGTATCCCACAAAGCCCCCATAGAAAGACTCATTAAAGAAGTGTATATTTTTTATGTCCAAACCTTAATACATATATTGGAACGATCTCACCTCATTTGTTGCTTGTCAGCCTCATAAAGCCACAGGTTTCTGGTTACATTGGGAGAAGGTTTTTCTTATATCATCTGCCTTCATTTAAAACATCCCACCAGAATTCATTGTAAGATTTCTACATTTGCCCCATATATAACAACAAATGAGGTGAGATCGTTCCAATATATGTATTAAGGTTTGGACATAAAAATGATACACTTCATTAATGAGTCTTTCTATGGGGGCTTTGTGGGATACACCCCCCTCTTGTGTGCTGTGAGAATTGGCCAAGTACCAATTTTGGCTCTCTTTTTTGTTTTTTCTGTGTGTTCGTATATGTCACTTTGGTTTTGTTTTGGATTTTAACATAATACAATTAAAAGTTAAATTTTAGAATAGGTCCTACCCTGCTTTTTAAAGAATCAACTAAACTCACCATTTTGTAGGAAGACGAAGGATGAGTACAACCCAAAGAACACCTTCCCAACCATGAAGCATGGCTGGGGAAACATAGTATTTTGGGGTTGCTTTTCTGCAAAGGCTGCAGGATGATTGCACCGTGTTGAAGGGAGGATAGATGGGGTCATGTATCATGGGATTTTGGCCAACAATCTCCTTCACTCGGTAAGAGCATCAAAGATGGGTCATGGCTGGGTCTTCCAGCATCGTAATGACCTCAAACACACAACCAGGGCAGCTAAGGAGCGCCTCCGTAAGAAACATTTTTCAAGGTCCTAGAGTGTCCTAGCCAGTTTCCAGACATGAACCTAATAGGAAATCTTTGAAGATAGCTGAAACTCAATGTTGCCCAGTGACAGCCTGAAACCTGAAAGATCTGGAGAGAATCTGAATGGAAGAGTGGACCAACATCTCTGCTGCAATGTGTGCAAACTCAGTCAAGAACTACAGGAAACGTCTGACCTTTGTAATTGCAAACAAAGGTTTCTGTACCAAATATTAAGTTCTGTTTTTCTATTGTGTCAAATACTTATTTCATGCAATAAAATTCAAATTAATTATTTACATGTAAATTAAATTAGATAAAATTTAAATAAGCAAATTACTTCTTCAGAAAAGAAGAGGACTTAATTAGAGATTCTTCTTCCTTGTGTTTTTTCTACTAATCTTTGATAATGGTTGCATTATCCTGCCTCCTCCTCTCCACTCACTTCTTATGTGAACTCATCCAACTGGATTTCTGGCATGCTGCATTCCCTGTCCTCTATTAATTTTAATTGACATTTTTATCCTATTATGAAAAGTCATATGTTTGACAATCTCATCATTAAGAATTTTAGGACAATGAAAGACTGGGGACTTTAGATATCAAATAATAAATTGTGAGTTTTCATTATATATGAAAATGTATTGCATAAAACCACATTTACTATCTGCTACATTTAGGCTGAGGCTACACGACAACTATGGCTGCAGCCAGGGCCGGCTCCAGGTTTTTATGGGCCCCGGGCGAAAGAGTCTCAGTGGGCCCCTTTAACACAGACCACGATTCATGATGCACAGACACGGCAGAGAAATATGGGTATAGTACAATGCCAAACACTTCTCTTCTTCCATTACATGAGTGATATCTATTGTAAATTGTACAATAGCTCAAAAACCGCCGAATCCACACAGCGCACAGTACAGACCGGAAAGTACAGTCCTCCATAAAATATTATGGGCACCACATAGTCTCCCCCTCATTACCCATATAATACCCCATGCAGGATGTCACCCCCCTGTTATGTTAGGTAGCTGAGGAGGACAGGAACAACAGCCGGGCAGCCGAACACCTGAGATTTTGGTAACTAATGTGTTGCAGATTCCTAAACTAACCACACAACTAGAGGTAACCGTGGAGCGTTCCTACGTTGATCCTAGACGCCTCGTCACAGCCTGAGAGATAACTACACCTTAAGGCAGAAAAATGAAAGCTATCTGCCCCGGAGCAGATCCCCAAAGAAAATAGGGAGCCCCCAAACATGTAATGGGGGTTAGACAAGAAGAAAGCACGAACACAGACAGAAAATAGAATGAGCAAACGCTGGGGCCACAAGCTGACTAAATAAGATAGGACAGGAGAGATTACTTTCTGCAACCCAGAAAACCCTACAAAAAATCCAACAATTCTGATTACAAAAATACTGAGATCACACGATCTCGCCACCCACTAAATCAGATCTCAGTGTTAACAAAACCAAGCCGCAGCCACTGAAAAAACAGGAAAAAGAAAATGAACTAATAAAAGTGGCTTCAGATAAACTGAGAGGAGCACAAGCCCCCGAAGGGGACCCGGCTGACCTCCACAGAAGTGCAGGGAACAATGCTAAAATCAAGCATAAAAATAAAAGCAGAAAATATCTTATCTGATAGCAGAAGATGCAGGCAAGACTCAGCAAACTTCCAAATGAACCAGGAACCACAATTGAGACAAGAACAATTGATCACCGTCAACCATCAAGAGAGGGAACCTCCCTTATATCAGACCAGTCAGTGAACCCAGATTGCCATTCCTCGCTGAAAAGTTCAGTACTGTCAGTAACCACCAGAGGGAGCCTCTGCTCAGAAACCATCTCTAGAACATTCATAACAGTACCTCCCCTTGAGGAGGGGTCACCGAACCCTCACTTGTGCAACCAGGCCGATCAGGATGAGCTCGGTGATAGGCACGGATCAGTCTCCTAGCATATGGATGTCCGAAGCAAACACCCAAGAATTGTCCTCCTGACCATAACCTCTCCACTTAACCAAATACTGGAGTTTCCATCTAGAAAAGCGAGAATCCAATATTTTCTCAACCACATATTCCAGATTGCCCTCAACCAAAACAGGGTCAGGAGGCGCAGCCATAGGAACCACTGGCTCGACAAACCTCTTCAATAAGGACTTGTGGAACACGTTATGGATCTTAAATGTCCCTGGAAGAAGCAAACGGAAGGAAACAGGATTAAGAATCTCCATGATCTTATAAGGTCCAATGAACCTAGGCTTAAACTTTGGAGATGCAACCCTCATAGGGATATTTCTTGAGGACAAGCAAACCAAGTCCCCCACTTTAAACCAAGGACCATCAGTCCTATGCCGGTTGGCAAACCATTGGGCCTTCTCCTGAGAGAGAGACAACCACTCCACTACCTGATCCCAAATCTGCTGCATTCGCTCCACAACAGAGTCAACAACTGGACAGACAGAAGCCTCCGCCTGTCCCGAAGAAAATCGAGGGTGAAACCCAAAATTGCAGAAAAATGGAGACATCAAGGTGGCAGAGCTAGCTCTATTATTAAGAGCAAACTCAGACAAAGGCAAAAAAGAGACCCAGTCATCTTGATCAGCAGACACAAAACATCTCAAATAAGTCTCCAAGGTCTGGTTTGTTCTCTCGGTTTGTCCATTGGTCTGAGGATGAAAAGCAGAGGAGAAAGATAATTGGACACCAAGTTTAGAACAAAATGTCCTCCAAAATCTGGAAACAAACTGGACTCCTCTGTCAGACACAATGTTCTCCGGAATGCCATGTAACTGAACCACGTGCTGAAGGAACAAAGGCACCAATTCGGAGGAGGAAGGTAACTTAGGTAATGGCACAAGATGTATCATCTTGGAAAATCTATCACAGATTACCGAGATAACGGTCATTCTCTGAGAAACAGGGAGGTCGGAAATAAAATCCGTAGAGATATGGGTCCATGGCCTCTTGGGCACAGGTAATGGCATTAACAAACCACTAGAGCGAGAGCAAGGCTTGGATTGAGAGCAAGTCCCACAGGACTGCACAAATTCCCTGACGTCACGAGACAAAGTAGGCCACCAAAAAGACCGACTCACCAAGTCTCTGGTACCAAAAATCCCGGGATGACCAGCCAATGTGGAACAATGAATCTCAGACATCACACTCCTCTTTCACTGGTCTGGGACAAACAATTTCCCAATAGGGCAGCGCTCAGGTTTATCCTCCTGACACCCTTCCAGAGCCAGTCTCAAATTGGACGAGATGGCGGAAAGAACTACACCCTCTTTCAAAATAACAGTAGGATCAGATAACTCAGGAGAGTCCGCAAAGAAACTCCTCGAGAGGGCATCCGCCTTAACATTCTTAGTGCCAGGAAGAAAAAAATCACAAAGTTAAAACGTGTGAAAAACAAGGCCACCTAGCCTGTCTAGGATTAAGTCACTTGGCTGATTCGAGATAAACCAGATTCTTATGGTCCGTGAGGACCACCACCTGATGTTTGGCTCCTTCCAGCCAATGTCTCCACTTTTCAAAGGCCCACTTCATGGCCAATAACTCCCGATTACCCACGTCATAATTACGTTCAGTTGGAGAAAATTTTTGAGAGAAAAAGGCACAAGGGTTACTATTAGAGGTCTCTGGATCTCTTCGGGACAAAACGGCACCTGCCCCAATTTCAGAGGCATCAACCTCCACCTGAAATGGTAGAGAAACATCAGGCTGCCGTAGAACAGGAGCAGAAGTGAATCTCTGCTTAAGTTCCTGAAACGCAGAGACTGCCTCAGGAGGCCAATTCACCACATCAGAACCCTTTTTGGTCAAATCAGTCAATGGTTTAACAATACCGGAGAAATTACCAATAAATTTACGATAAAAATTGGCAGAACCCAAAAATCTCTGAAGAGCCTTTAATGAAGTAGGTTGGACCCAATTACAGATGGCCTGAACCTTGACCGGTTCCATTTCAATAACAGACGGAGACAAAATGAATCCCAGAAATGAAACCTTCTGTACGCCAAAAAGACACTTTGATCCCTTCACATACAGTGCATTCTCTCTCAAAATCTGGAACACAGTCCGAACATGTTTCACATGAGAGTCCCAGTCATTGGAAAAAATCAAGATATCATCCAAATAATTAATCAGAAATTTATCCACAAAATCCCTGAAAATATCATTCATGAAGGATTGTAAGACGGAAGGAGCATTAGTGAGCCCAAAGGGCATCACTAGGTACTCAAAATGCCCTCTGGGGTATTAAACGCCGTCTTCCATTCATCCCCGTGCTTAATGCGAATAAGGTTATACGCCCCCCTGATGTCAAGCTTGGTAAACCAACTAGCACTTTTCACCCTGGAAAACAGGTCAGAAATCAAGGGTAACTGTTATGATTTGGTAGCTGAGGAGAGCAGGCAAAAAAGGCAATACACCAGAGAGGTTGGAATCTATTGGATTGCAGTACCCTGACTAACCACCACAACTAAAGGCAGCCGTGAAGCGTACCTACGTTGGTCCTAGACGCCTCGTCACAGCCTGAGAAGCTAACTTCACCTAAAGATAAAAAGAGTAAAACTATCTGCCCCGGAGCACATCCCTAAAGAACATAGGAAGCCCCCAAACATGTAATGGGGATTAGTGAAGAGAAAATACAGACACAGACAGAAAATAGTATGAGCAAACGTTGGGGCCCAATCTTCCTAGACAGAAAAGGATAGGAAGGTCACTTACTGCAATCCAAAAAACCCTAAAAAAATACCAACACACTAATTGCAAAAACACCTGAGATCACACAACCTCTACCACCTAAATTAGTTCTCTGGTGTAACAAAACTAAGCCGCAGCCACAGAAAAACTGGAAAAGGCAAATGAACAAACAACTGGCTGAACTAAACTGAGAGGAGCACAAGCCCCCAGAGGGGACCTGGCAGACCCCCACAGAAGTGCAGGACAAAATGCAAAAAGCAAGCACAAAAAACTAAAAGAAGAAAATGTCTTATCTGTTAGCAGAAGATGCAGGCACGAAACAGCAAGCTTCAAAGTGAACCAGGAACAAAAGTTGAGACCAGAACAATTGATCACCGGCAACCCTGATGGGAGGGAACCTCCCTTATATAAGACCAGTCAGTAACACCTGATCGCCAATCTTCACAATCTTCATTGAATAGTTCAATACTTTTGTAACCACCAGAGGGAGCTTCTGCTCAGAATTTATTTCTAGCACATTCACAACAGGTAACGGATATTGATACTTCACAGTGATCTTATTCAAGAGACGATAATCAATACACGGCCTCAATGAACCATCCTTTTTGGCCACAAAGAAAAACTGGCACCCAAGGGTGAAGAGGATGGTCTGATATGACCCTTCTCCGATGACTCCTTGATATAAGAATGCATAGCATCGTGTTCAGGTACAGACAAGTTAAAAAGGCGACCTTTAGGAAATTTACCACCAGGCACTAATTTCAATAGCGCAATCATAACTCCTGTGAGGGGGCAAGGATGCAGATTTACTTTCACTAAATACATCCGAAAAATCAGTCAAAAAGTCAGGACCATCCTGAGACTGGGGAGAGGCAGAAAAAACAGGAGTGTCGGCATTAACACATTGGCAGCCCCAACTGGTCACAGACACAGATTTCCAATCCAAAACAGGATTATGAGACTGTAACCAAGGGAAACCTAGTACAATAATGTCATGCAGATTATACAGCACCAGAAATTTGCAACTCCTGATGATCTGGTTCAACCCTCATTATCACCTGAGTAGAAAACTGGGGTTTATTCTCCGTCAAAGGGGTAGAATCAATGCCCAGTAGGGGAATAGACTTCCGCAGGGGTATCATGGGAAACCCACAACGTTTGGCAAAGTCAAAATCCATCAGGTTAATAGCTGCTCCTGAATCAACAAAAGCCTGAGCAGAAAATGTGGACAGGGAGCAAATCAGGGTAGCAGTCAACAGAAATTTAGTCTGAACACTACCCAAGACAACTGCAAAACGTCTTCCCCGCTTAGGGCAGACTGAAATAGCATGAGAGGCGTCACCACAGTAGAAACATAACCCATTGCGCTTTCGAAACTCATGACGCTGTGCCCCAGAAGTCACTCTATCACACTGCATGGGCTCAGAAGCTGGCTCACAAGGCAACACTATCTCACGCATACCTCTGCGCTCACGCAAACGTCTGTCAATTTGAATAGCCAATGACATAGAATCATTGAGACCAGAAGGAGCAGGGAATCCCACCATAACATCCTTTACATTCTCTGACAGCCCCTTCCGAAAAGGGCTGCCAAAGCATCATCATTCCATTTGGTCAGGACTGCCCACTTTCGGAATTTCTGACAGTACAACTCAGCATCTTCAAGACCCTGATTTAATGCCAACAAGGATTTTTCACCTTGATCAGTCACATTAGGTTCATCATACAATAACCCCAGGGCCAGAAAAAATGCATCAATATCATTCAAAACAGGATCCCCAGGTGTCAGGGAAAAAGCCCAATCCTG
The DNA here is from genome assembly GCA_033576555.1 of Oophaga sylvatica. Lineage (NCBI taxonomy): Eukaryota > Metazoa > Chordata > Amphibia > Anura > Dendrobatidae > Oophaga > Oophaga sylvatica. Next base: position 89,227 of record JARQOD010001113.1, on the reverse strand, counting down.
AGGATCGCCGCGCAGGAGAGAGATGACAATTTGAACCTGCTGTGCTGCGCTCCCTGAGGACTTAGGCTTTAAGGCAAAACACAACTTACAGTTATTTTTGAAATTCAGAAATTTAGCTCGATCCCCCAAAAACAAATCTTGCATGGGAATCCTAGGTTCCACAACCGGCAACCTAGCAAAATAGGTAGCAATACTCCGAACCTCATGTGGCAAGCTGAACCACACGGCCAGACAACTGTGCAAACTCCATTGAGAGAGAAAAAAAAAAATCCTCCTCAGCACCCAGAGAAAAAGAGGGAAAAAATGCAACAAACAGAAAAAAAAAAATCTCTGACAACTTTTTTCTTTCCACACTATTTTTCCCTTCTGTGAGTACCATATAATTTTCAGTTTGGCCGGTGATACTGTTATGTTAGGCAGCTGAGGAGGACAGGAACAACAGCCGGGCAGCCGAACACCTGAGATTTGGTAACTAATAGGTTGCAGATTCCTAAACTAACCACACAACTAGAGGTATCCGTATACGCCTCATCACAGCCTGAGAGATAACTACACCTAAAGGCAGAAAGATGAAAGCTATCTGCCCCGGAGCAGATCCCCAAAGAAAATAGGAAGCCCCCAAACATGTAATGGCGGTTAGACAAGAAGAAAGCACGAACACAGACAGAAAATAGAATGAGCAAACGCTGGGGCCACAAGCTGACTAAATAGGATAGGACAGGAGAGATTACTTTCTGCAACCCAGAAAACCCCACAAAAATCCAACAATTCTGATTACAAAAATACTGAGATCACACGATCTCGCCACCCACTAAATCAGATCTCAGTGTTAACAAAACCAAGCCGCAGCCACTGAAAAAACAGGAAAAAGAAAATGAACAAATAACAGTGGCTTCAGATAAACTGAGAGGAGCACAAGCCCCCCGGAGGGGACCTGGCTGACCTCCACAGAAGTGCAGGGAACAATGCAAAAAGCAAGCACAAAAATAAAAGCAGAAAATATCTTATCTGATAGCAGAAGATGCAGTTAAGATTCATCAAACTTCCAAATGAACCAGGAACCACAATTGAGACAAGAACAATTGATCACCGGCAACCATCATGGGAGGGAACCTCCCTTATATCAGACCAGTCAGTGAACCCAGATTGCCATTCCTCGCTGAAAGGTTCAGTAGTGTCTGTAACCACCAGAGGGAGCCTCTGCTCAGAAACCATCTCTAGCACATTAATAACACCCCCCATCCCCCATATAATGCTCCATACAGAATATTGGACCCAATGTAATGCTCCATACAGAATACTGGACCACATATAATACTCCATAGAGGATATTGGTCCCCATATAATGCTCCATACAAAATATGGAGCTCTCCTCTGCACTGTACTGCGTTCTGCACTGTTACGGCTCAGGAAAGGGCGATGTGGAAAGACTCCTGATTATCATCATCATTGCCTGCCCATTATCATCATCATTGCCTGCCCATTATCATCATCATCATTGCCTCCCCATCATCATCATTGCCTGCCCATTATGATCATCATTGCCTGCCCATCATCCTCATCATCATTGCCTCCCCATTACCATTGCCTCCCCATCATCATCATCATCATCATTGCCTCCCCATCATTATCATCATCAATGCTTCCTCACCACCATCACTGCCTTCCCCCACCACCATCACACATACAGCACCACACACAGACAGCACCGCAGCACTCTCTCAGATACACACACAGACACATACACCTCACCTGTCCGGCGTCCGCGCGCTCTCTGCCACAGCCGGCCGCTGAATGATGACGTCATTCAGCAGCGCTGCTGTGAGAGGAAGCGCCGGCGCCCTGCAGGCGCCCCCTGGAGCCCGGAGCTGCGGCAGCGGAGGCACGGGAGAGGTAAGTATTGCGCTGGCTGCTGCCGGGGCCCTGAGCAAGCGGGGGGTCCCAGTGGCGGCGCTGGCACCGCTAACGGATGCCGGGGTGCACGATGGCCAGTGGGCCGCCCACCTGCTCAGGGCCCCAGCACTTGCCCGGGTATGCCGGGTGCTGACGCCGGCCCTGGCTGCAGCACAGGTCTCGCGACCAAGTATCTTTATGTATAGCTGCTATATCACAGTACAATACAAGTTACTAGGGTCTTTTGAAATTTAAATTTCCTGCAAATAAATTTTTCCCCAGAAATTTTATTTGAGGCAAATAAATTATCTACAGTCTCAGTGATGGACAACTTGTAATTGTTTGGAAGAAACACAAGGGAGAGAAGAGAGAAAGAGATCGAGAAAAAGAGGACCTTGATGATCATAAGAGATTTTATACTACAGAAGAGAGAAAGAACTCCAGTGAACATAAGAGCTTATAATCTACAGAAGAGAAAGAGGACCCTGGTGATCAAATGAGCTTACACTCTACGAAGAGAGGACTGGACATAAGAGTCACCTAAAGAAGGGACCCCACTGATCATAAGAGCTTACACTCTACAAGAGAGAGGACCCCACTGATCATATGGGTTTATGCTCTACAGAAGAGAGAAATGACCCTGCTGATCATGAGAGCTTACGCTCTACAGGTGGCAAAGAACCCCGTTCATCGTAAGAGACTTACACTCTACAAGAGAGAGGACCACACTAATCATATGAGTTTATACTCTACAGAAGAGAGACATGACCCTGCTGATCATGAGAGCTTACACTCTACAGGTGGCAAAGAACCCCATTCATCGTAAGAGCTTACACTCTACAAGAGAGAGGACCCTGCTGATCATAAGAGCTTAAGGCCCCATCACACTAAGTGAGATCGCTAGCGAGATCGCTGAAGAGTCACCAATTTTGTGACACAACAGCGACCTAGCCAGCGATCTCGCTTAGTGTGACACGCAGCGACGATTAGCCCGCCTGCTGGGTATCGCTGATCGTCGTTGAATGTCCTGGACCATTTTTAGATCGTTGGTCTCCCGCTGGCCAGCGCGCATCGCTGCGTGTGACAGCGGGAGACCAACGATCAGTGAGCTGGGACCTGGTATCCAATGTACATATCGGGTAACTAAGCATCGCGCGGCACCTAGTTACCCGATATGTACCCTGGTTACCGGCTCTCAGCGTCTGCTGTAGAGCACTGAGAGTCGGTATCTAGGGTACATATCCGGTAACTAGGTGCCGCGCGGTGCTTAGTTACCCGATATGTACATTGGATACCGGCTCTCAGCGCTCTACAGCAGAAGCTGAGAGTCGGTATCTAGGGTACATATCGGGTAACTAGGCGCCGCGTGGTGCTTAGTTACCCGATGTGTACATTGGATACCAGCGTGCTCGCTGGTCCTGATCGCTGGTGAGTCTGCCTATGTGACAGCTCACCAGCGAACAGCTAATGATGTCCCAGCGATCACATCCACGTTGTGTTGTTGGTGGGATCGCAGGGACTTTGAAGAGTGTGACGGGACCCTTACACTCTACAGGAGAGAGAGAGAACTCCGCTGACTATAAAAGCTTACACTATACAGAAGAAAGAGAACTCCGCTGATCACAGGAGCTTACACTCTATAGGAGATAGAGACCCTGCTGATCATAATAGGAGAAAGAGAGATGACCCTGCTAATCATAAGAACTTACACTTTACAAGAGAGAGTGAGAGAGGACTCTGCTGTCCATAACAGCTTACACTCTACAGATACCAGGTGTTTTTCATAGACTTGTATTGGCACTTTTCATATATGCTAACAGAAAAAAATGTTCATTTCTCCGTGAGTTTTGCATGGATACATGGTCCATGAAAAATATAGACAGGTGAATAGCACCATAGATTATAATGGGTACATGTTCTATCCAAGAAAATCATGGATAGAACACATAGTTACAATGTGGATGTCTGAATGAGCTTAATGAAAAGTACAGGGTTACCAACTGTCCAGAAATTCTAGATTGTCCTTAAATATAGGAAACTTTTTAATACTGCCCATCAAAAAATGTAATGCATTCATTTTTTTGTAAGCTGGAGGAAGAACTACAGATTATCATAATTGTCATTTCTCTGTTCCCAGTTTTTACTGCTAACGTATTCATAGCATTATTAGGGTGTAGTCATGCATTACATATAATCTTAATGAATCATTATGGTATTTTAATATGTCCGTAAAAACTTTTGGCTGTCTATGATTTTTGATTATCATCTTGATTATTGTTCAGAAAAAAAAATTAGCAACATAGAAACTGAACGCTTACTCGTGATTATGTGTATTGAAAACAATGTTAAAAAATAAGTTAAACTTTTATGTCCCTATAAAAGTTTAAAACAATAAGGTGTCACTTTGTGTTTTTGCATTCATAAATATTAGGTGGTGACTGGTGACATTTCTTCTCCTGTAAGCATCTCAGTCATTATTGCAGAAAATAGGAATGTTACAAAAAAGACGTGTAATACCTAGAAACTAAGTCAAAAGCATGAAAACCTGCCGCATGTGCCATGTAAACTCACAGTTGATACTTTTGCATAAGCTTTAGGCATATAATAAATCCACAAGGATAAGAGGAAACAAATCAACTTACTTTGTATATGTGCTCTAAATTTTTCATTTGTAAAGTGGCTGTTCATTTGCAACAAGGATGATTTCCCAAAAAAGACACCAAAGCTGAAAATGCATAGTCCTGAAAAAATATAAAATAATGATTTTTTTTTCCAAGTCATAATTAGTAGTAACCTGTTTCTTCAAAGTCCCAACTGATGTGTCCTCTGTTCACTTCAACTAGTTGCCTGGACAAAGCACCCATCAGTCCCGCCCCATAATGCTGCCTTGCTGTACAACTGTAATTTATTTTTACTGACATAGGTGGACAAAAATACATGTCATTTAACCAACGCATACCTTGACATATTACCTTAGTTGTCAAGTTTCCAGAAACAGCATTGCCTTTATCAAATTTTATATATTCATATTTACCAGACAGAATACAAAGGCAGACTTATATCGACATAGACAAAGCAGCAGAAACAGTGAAGTGCTTAACCATTAAATAAGTAATTGATTTATAACAAACACTATGATGTATATTGTTAGCATATAAGTATAGTGTTCTTATATATATATATATAGATATATATGTATATACAGTACAGACCAAAAGTTTGGACACACCTTCTCATTCAAAGATTTTTCTGTATTTTCATGGCTATGAAAATTGTAGAATCACGCTGAAGGCATCAAAACTATGAATTAACACATGTGAATTATACATTACCTTACAAAAAAGTGTGAAACAACTGAAAATATGTCTTATATTCTAGGTTCTTCAAAGTAGCCACCTTTTGCTTTGATTACTGCTTTGCACGCAGAAAAGGTGAATGGATGGACTCTACATGCCTGGTTCCCACCGTGAAGTATGGAGGAGGAGGTGTGATGGTGTGGGGGTGCTTTGCTGGTGACACTGTTGGGGATTTATTCAAAATTGAAGGCATAGTGAACCAGAATGGCTACCACAGCATCGTGCAGCAGCATGCTATTCCATCCGGTTTGCATTTAGTTGGACCATCATTTATTTTTCAACAGGACAATGGCCCCAAACACACCTCCAGACTGTGTAAGGGCTATTTGACCAAGAAAGAGAGTGTTGGGGTGCTACGCCAGATGACCTGGCCTCCACAGTCACCAGACCTGAACCCAATCGAGATGGTTTGGGGTGAGCTGGACCACTCACTGCTTCAATTTTGAATAAATCCCCAACAGTGTCACCAGCAAAGCACCCCCACACCATCACACCACCTCCTCCATGCTTCACGGTGGGAACTAGGCATGTAGAGTCCAGCCGTTCACCTTTTCTGCGTGAAAAGCAGTAATCATAGCAAAAGGTGGCTACTTTGAAGAACCTATAATATAAGACATATTTTCAGTTGTTTCACAGTTTTTTGTAAAGTTTAATGTATACAGGTCCTTCTCAAAAAATTAGCATATAGTGCTAAATTTCATTATTTACCATAATGTAATGATTACAATTAAACTTTCATATATTTTAGATTCATTACACACCAAATGAAATTTCTCAGGTCTTTTATTGTTTTAATACTGATGATTTTGGCATACAACTCCTGATAACCCAAAAAACCTGTCTCAAAAAATTAACATATTTCAACCGTCCAATAAAATAAAAGTGTTTTTTCAAAACAAACAAAAAAACCATCAAATAATAATGTTCAGTTATGCACTCAATACTTGGTCGGGAATCCTTTTGCAGAAATGACTGCTTCAATGCGGCGTGGCATGGAGGCAATCAGCCTGTGACACTGCTGAGGTGTTATGGAGGCCCAGGATGCTTCGATAGCGGCCTTAAGCTCATCCAGAGTGTTGGGTCTTGCGTCTCTCAACTTTCTCTTCACAATACCCCACATATTCTCTATGGGGTTCAGGTCAGGAGAGTTGGCAGGCCAATTGAGCACAGTAATACCATGGTCAGTAAACCATTTACCAGTGGTTTTGGCACTGTGAGCAGGTGCCAGGTCGTGCTGAAAAATGAAATCTTCATCTCCATAAAGCATTTCAGCCGATGGAAGCATGAAGTGCTCCAAAATCTCCTGATAGCTAGCTGCATTGACCCTGCCCTTGATGAAACACAGTGGACCAACACCAGCAGCTGACATGGCACCCCACACCATCACTGACTGTGGGTACTTGACACTGGACTTCAGGCATTTTGGCATTTCCTTTTCCCCAGTCTTCCTCCAGACTCTGGCACCTTTATTTCCGAATGACATGCAAAATTTGCTTTCATCAGAAAAAAGGACTTGGGACCACTTAGCAACAGTCCAGTGCTGCTTCTCTGTAGCCCAGGTCAGGCGCTTCTGCCGCTGTTTATGGTTCAAAAGTGGCTTTACCTGGGGAATGCGGCACCTGTAGCCCATTTCCTGCACAGCCTGTGCACGGTGGCTCTGGATGTTTCTACACCAGACTCAGTCCACTGCTTCCTCAGGTCCCCCAAGGTCTGGAATCGGTCCTTCTCCACAATCTTCCTCAGGGTCCGGTCACCTCTTCTCATTGTACAGCGTTTTCTGCCACATTGTTTCCTTCCAACAGACTTCCCATTGAGGTGCCTTGATACAGCACTCTGGGAACAGCCTATTTGTTGAGAAATTTCTTTCTGGGTCTTACCCTCTTGCTTGAGGGTGTCAATGATGGCCTTCTTGACATCAGTCAGGTCGCTAGTCTTACCCATGATGGGGGTTTTGAGTAATGAACCAGGCAGGGAGTTTTTAAAAGCCTCAGGAATCTTTTGCATGTGTTTAGAGTTAATTAGTTGATTCAGAAGATTAGGGTAATAGGTCGTTTAGAGAACCTTTTCTTGATATGTTAATTTTTTGAGACAGGTTTTTTGGGTTATCAGGAGTTGTATGCCAAAATCATCAGTATTAAAACAATAAAAGACCTGAGAAATTTCATTTGGTGTGTAATGAATCTAAAATATATGAAAGTTTAATTGTAATCATTACATTATGGTAAATAATGAAATTTAGCGCTATATGCTAATTTTTTGAGAAGGACCTGTAATTGCACATGTGTTAATTCATAGTTTTGATGCCTTCAGTGTGATTCTACAATTTTCATAGTCATGAAAATACAGAAAAATCTTTGAATGAGAAGGTGTGTCCAAACTTTTGGTCTGTACTGTATATATATATATGTATATATATATATATATCTATATATATATATATACATATATACACAGTACAGACCAAAGTTTGGACACACCTTCTCATTTAAAGATTTTTCTGTATTTTCATGACTCTGAAAATTGTACATTCACACTGAAGGCATCAAAACTATGAATTAACACATGTGGAATTATATACTTAACAAAAAAGTGTGTAACAACTGAAATTATATCTTATATTCTAGGTTCTTCAAAGTAGCCGCCTTTTGTTTTGATGACTGCTTTGCACACTCAGTGCAGTGCGCCCGCCAAATCTGCCCGGCGGCAGATTCAAAAAATGAATGATTCATTCATTCTCTAAAAGTACTGTGAGACAGTGAGAGTATGTGTATTGAATGGGGTGTATATTTCACCTAGCTACTTTACTGACTGGTATAAGGGAGGTGTGTGGCTTTGTAAAACTAGTGGTGGAGAAAGGTCATTACACCATCCATTCAAGTACACGTTTGCAGCTCAAACCTGTGGCCACTCAGGTGATAATTAGGAAACCAGAAGTAGGTGTCTGGGAATACAGACGGGGAGCTAGTTTAGTCTGGACACAGGAAGGTGTCCCGGCACAAGAAACAGTCTCCAGGAGTGGTGGGAGCTGTCTTTAGTCTGGACACAGGGAGGTGTCCCGGCACAAGAAGCAGTCTCCAGGAGTTTGGAGCTGTCTTTAGTCTGGACACAGGAAGGTGTCCCGGCACAAGAAGCGTCTCCAGGAGTGTGAGCTGTCTCAGTCTGGGTGCAGGAGGTACCCCGGACACAGGAGTAGTCTCAGTGAGTCTCCGTGTGAATAGCGGCTGAATAGGAGTGGATCTCTCTCAAGTCTGGACGCTGAAGGGGCCTTCAGACACAAGGAGGAGTATCTGGGAAACTCCATACTGGTAACATATAGCATATGTGTTGTTTTGGGCACAGACTGGTAGAGTCTGGACCCGGAGAGACAGGGAAATCGATCTATGTGTAGTTAGAGGCTAGACAAGCCTAGGTTTTCTGTTTATGCTTTATTTTTATCTGTTTGCTGTGGACTTTAATAAAGCTGGTTGCGGCCAGTTTTACACCAGAACTGCTGTCTGAATGAACTGTTTTCGTGCCATTCTGTCTACCCAGACAGCGATCCTAGAGCTATACCCCCTGGAAATGTTACAATTGGTGGAGAATGCGGGCACCGTATGGAATGGTGGCAGTGAACCATTCTATGGACTCTCCGGGGGTGCCAGGGTTGTCACAGAGTGCCCGGGGAGGTGGTAAGAGATGTTGTGAACTGAGTCCTAAGACTACTGCTGATTTTTTGTGTAAAAATTACCCTGCCGGTGTGGTTGTTAAAAAGGGGGCGGAGTCTAAAAAAGGGGCGGATTTTCACAAGAGTGTAGAGTGTGGAAAAATGAAAATTGTTACTGGTGGTGGGTTGGTACCTCCTAAAAATGACAATGTGACCGTTGATAACGGGGTAGCTTCAGTAGAAGGGGGTGACGTCAAAGTGGGAGGTGACCTGTTAGTCCACAACACCATGGGGAGTGACCCAGACCCCGTAGCTGACTGGGACACTATGAAAGTAAAAAGTGAGTTCAGTCAGGAGAGGCTAGACGAGGGAAGAGAGTCCTCCTCTCGTCGTAGACGGCGCAAGGGCCACAAAAAGGTTGTTCCGGTAGTACTCGCTGAAAATGAAAATGAAGAGAATGTAGTACTGTCTACCTATGCTTCAAGTGTGGATTCTCCTTTAGAGGTAGAAAAGGAGGGGGCCAGTCATGGCCAAGAGCTGGAACCTATTCGGCTGCAGTATCAGAGTGACATGCTGCAATTATGTGAAAACCTGGAGGACGTGTCCTCAGACCAGCGAGTCCTAGAAGGAAGCAACGAGGAAGTTATCCTGTGGCAGAATATGTTCTTTGCCATTAAAGAGGACCGCCGCAAAATCAAGGAAGAGGTTTTGCAGTTGAAGCGTGAGAAGGAGGCGCTGCAGGATGGAGTTTCTGGAAGTGAACAAATCCTAGAACGACTGCGCGAACAGCTCAACCAGGAGCTGTGTGACTCCAAGAAGGAGTGTGGTGAACACAGTAGGGAACTGCAACAGATGAAGAGAGATTATGTGGATCTCCTCAGGGTCAAAGAAAAACTAGAAGAGGAGAAGATGGATGCAGAGCAAATGCACCAGGTGGTTGAGACCACTCTGCAGGACACCCGTGATGAAAATGGTGATTTGCGCAGAAAGACCCTAGGTCTGGAAGCTCAGGTGAAGGAGCTACAGATGTCCTGTGATACTCTCCAGAAGGCGGAGATGTGCCTTAAGGAAAAGCTCAGACAGATGGAAGCTGAGCGGGAAAAGATGGAGGAGTCCCTCAGAGAAGCTACAGACCAGGGCCAGGAGTTGGCCACTGGAGATGAGAGGTGTAAAGCAGATACTTCCTCGAGTGCTGTGAGTTCGGATGATTCGGTGGATGTCGGAGCCGAGATCAAGGAGCTCAAGGAGTGGTTACAAGCCCAGTGGAAGCAAGAGAAGCTTCAGAGACGGGCTGCTGAGAGGCGAATGGCGGAACTAGAGGAAGAAGTTCTCGGGCTTAAAAGTCGCCTGATACAGTGTCACTCGGTGAACAAGGCCTCCTTGGAGAAAGAAAAGGGCAAACACGTTGCACTCGCTCCCTTTTGCCAGGAGAAAATAGACCTGAGGAGAGCTAAGAGTGTGGTAACGGAAGATAAATGTGAAATGGAAGTGGTCAGGACGGAAATTCACGAATTTGTAGCTGTGAGTCAGCTCAGAAGAAGCATAAAGGGGGAAGAAACTGACAGTCAGTTGTCCCTGAACCCTGAGCTGATTGATCGTCTGGAAACCACTGGTGAGACCGAAACGTGTCGGTACAAGTGCCTCGTAGATGTACCCGAGGACTTGAGAGAAGAATGCACCCGTGAGTCTGTGCATGAAGCGTTTAGGAAGGCCGTGGGAGCCTGTAAGGTGTACTCGACTTCAGGAGCTAAACAGCTGGTGGTCTTGTTCACGACCGAAGTTACAGTGAAGAGGGTGGCAATCAATACTGCATGAGTATTCGCACACGTTTCTACGAACAAACTTGCATAAGCTTGAGAGTTGAGCTTCGATATTCACGCAAACCATGAAGCAGGGTAAAAATATCGAGTAATATGAAGTATTCCGATATTTTCCAGATTACATTGATTTCAGTACGAACGGTTTCGGTATCGGAATGCTCACCTATTGAGAAAAGCTCACAGTCTACAGAAGAGGTCATCCGGATGCCTCATGTTCTGGTGAGAAAGCTGATTGGGAGAAATGGCCGAGCCATGCAGATAATGGTGAAGAAGTCTGGTGTGGTGAAAGTAAGCAGTCCACGTGATCGTCGGGACTGGATACTAGATGAAGACGGCATGGTGTCATTCTAC
>JARQOD010001113.1:0-78064 GCA_033576555.1 Oophaga sylvatica | reverse complement strand
TTGGGGATTTATTCAAAATTGAAGGCATAGTGAACCAGAATGGCTACCACAGCATCGTGCAGCAGCATGCTATTCCATCCGGTTTGCATTTAGTTGGACCATCATTTATTTTTCAACAGGACAATGGCCCCAAACACACCTCCAGACTGTGTAAGGGCTATTTGACCAAGAAAGAGAGTGTTGGGGTGCTACGCCAGATGACCTGGCCTCCACAGTCACCAGACCTGAACCCAATCGAGATGGTTTGGGGTGAGCTGGACCACTCACTGCTTCAATTTTGAATAAATCCCCAACAGTGTCACCAGCAAAGCACCCCCACACCATCACACCACCTCCTCCATGCTTCACGGTGGGAACTAGGCATGTAGAGTCCAGCCGTTCACCTTTTCTGCGTGAAAAGCAGTAATCATAGCAAAAGGTGGCTACTTTGAAGAACCTATAATATAAGACATATTTTCAGTTGTTTCACAGTTTTTTGTAAAGTTTAATGTATACAGGTCCTTCTCAAAAATTAGCATATAGTGCTAAATTTCATTATTTACCATAATGTAATGATTACAATTAAACTTTCATATATTTTAGATTCATTACACACCAAATGAAATTTCTCAGGTCTTTTATTGTTTTAATACTGATGATTTTGGCATACAACTCCTGATAACCCAAAAAACCTGTCTCAAAAAATTAACATATTTCAACCGTCCAATAAAATAAAAGTGTTTTTTCAAAACAAACAAAAAAACCATCAAATAATAATGTTCAGTTATGCACTCAATACTTGGTCGGGAATCCTTTTGCAGAAATGACTGCTTCAATGCGGCGTGGCATGGAGGCAATCAGCCTGTGACACTGCTGAGGTGTTATGGAGGCCCAGGATGCTTCGATAGCGGCCTTAAGCTCATCCAGAGTGTTGGGTCTTGCGTCTCTCAACTTTCTCTTCACAATACCCCACATATTCTCTATGGGGTTCAGGTCAGGAGAGTTGGCAGGCCAATTGAGCACAGTAATACCATGGTCAGTAAACCATTTACCAGTGGTTTTGGCACTGTGAGCAGGTGCCAGGTCGTGCTGAAAAATGAAATCTTCATCTCCATAAAGCATTTCAGCCGATGGAAGCATGAAGTGCTCCAAAATCTCCTGATAGCTAGCTGCATTGACCCTGCCCTTGATGAAACACAGTGGACCAACACAGCAGCTGACATGGCACCCCACACCATCACTGACTGTGGGTACTTGACACTGGACTTCAGGCATTTTGGCATTTCCTTTTCCCCAGTCTTCCTCCAGACTCTGGCACCTTTATTTCCGAATGACATGCAAAATTTGCTTTCATCAGAAAAAAGGACTTGGGACCACTTAGCAACAGACCAGTGCTGCTTCTCTGTAGCCCAGGTCAGGCGCTTCTGCCGCTGTTTATGGTTCAAAAGTGGCTTTACCTGGGGAATGCGGCACCTGTAGCCCATTTCCTGCACACGCCTGTGCACGGTGGCTCTGGATGTTTCTACACCAGACTCAGTCCACTGCTTCCTCAGGTCCCCCAAGGTCTGGAATCGGTCCTTCTCCACAATCTTCCTCAGGGTCCGGTCACCTCTTCTCATTGTACAGCGTTTTCTGCCACATTGTTTCCTTCCAACAGACTTCCCATTGAGGTGCCTTGATACAGCACTCTGGGAACAGCCTATTTGTTGAGAAATTTCTTTCTGGGTCTTACCCTCTTGCTTGAGGGTGTCAATGATGGCCTTCTTGACATCAGTCAGGTCGCTAGTCTTACCCATGATGGGGGTTTTGAGTAATGAACCAGGCAGGGAGTTTTTAAAAGCCTCAGGAATCTTTTGCATGTGTTTAGAGTTAATTAGTTGATTCAGAAGATTAGGGTAATAGGTCGTTTAGAGAACCTTTTCTTGATATGTTAATTTTTTGAGACAGGTTTTTTGGGTTATCAGGAGTTGTATGCCAAAATCATCAGTATTAAAACAATAAAAGACCTGAGAAATTTCATTTGGTGTGTAATGAATCTAAAATATATGAAAGTTTAATTGTAATCATTACATTATGGTAAATAATGAAATTTAGCGCTATATGCTAATTTTTTGAGAAGGACCTGTAATTGCACATGTGTTAATTCATAGTTTTGATGCCTTCAGTGTGATTCTACAATTTTCATAGTCATGAAAATACAGAAAAATCTTTGAATGAGAAGGTGTGTCCAAACTTTTGGTCTGTACTGTATATATATATATGTATATATATATATATATTATATATATATATATACATATATACACAGTACAGACCAAAGTTTGGACACACCTTCTCATTTAAAGATTTTTCTGTATTTTCATGACTCTGAAAATTGTACATTCACACTGAAGGCATCAAAACTATGAATTAACACATGTGGAATTATATACTTAACAAAAAAGTGTGTAACAACTGAAATTATATCTTATATTCTAGGTTCTTCAAAGTAGCCGCCTTTTGTTTTGATGACTGCTTTGCACACTCAGTGCAGTGCGCCCGCCAAATCTGCCGGCGGCAGATTCAAAAAATGAATGATTCATTCATTCTCTAAAAGTACTGTGAGACAGTGAGAGTATGTGTATTGAATGGGGTGTATATTTCACCTAGCTACTTTACTGACTGGTATAAGGGAGGTGTGTGGCTTTGTAAAACTAGTGGTGGAGAAAGGTCATTACACCATCCATTCAAGTACACGTTTGCAGCTCAAACCTGTGGCCACTCAGGTGATAATTAGGAAACCAGAAGTAGGTGTCTGGGAATACAGACGGGGAGCTAGTTTAGTCTGGACACAGGAAGGTGTCCCGGCACAAGAAACAGTCTCCAGGAGTGGTGGGAGCTGTCTTTAGTCTGGACACAGGGAGGTGTCCCGGCACAAGAAGCAGTCTCCAGGAGTTTGGAGCTGTCTTTAGTCTGGACACAGGAAGGTGTCCCGGCACAAGAAGCGTCTCCAGGAGTGTGAGCTGTCTCAGTCTGGGTGCAGGAGGTACCCCGGACACAGGAGTAGTCTCAGTGAGTCTCCGTGTGAATAGCGGCTGAATAGGAGTGGATCTCTCTCAAGTCTGGACGCTGAAGGGGCCTTCAGACACAAGGAGGAGTATCTGGGAAACTCCATACTGGTAACATACAGCATATGTGTTGTTTTGGGCACAGACTGGTAGAGTCTGGACCCGGAGAGACAGGGAAATCGATCTATGTGTAGTTAGAGGCTAGACAAGCCTAGGTTTTCTGTTTATGCTTTATTTTTATCTGTTTGCTGTGGACTTTAATAAAGCTGGTTGCGGCCAGTTTTACACCAGAACTGCTGTCTGAATGAACTGTTTTCGTGCCATTCTGTCTACCCAGACAGCGATCCTAGAGCTATACCCCCTGGAAATGTTACAATTGGTGGAGAATGCGGGCACCGTATGGAATGGTGGCAGTGAACCATTCTATGGACTCTCCGGGGGTGCCAGGGTTGTCACAGAGTGCCCGGGGAGGTGGTAAGAGATGTTGTGAACTGAGTCCTAAGACTACTGCTGATTTTTTGTGTAAAAATTACCCTGCCGGTGTGGTTGTTAAAAAGGGGGCGGAGTCTAAAAAAGGGGCGGATTTTCACAAGAGTGTAGAGTGTGGAAAAATGAAAATTGTTACTGGTGGTGGGTTGGTACCTCCTAAAAATGACAATGTGACCGTTGATAACGGGGTAGCTTCAGTAGAAGGGGGTGACGTCAAAGTGGGAGGTGACCTGTTAGTCCACAACACCATGGGGAGTGACCCAGACCCCGTAGCTGACTGGGACACTATGAAAGTAAAAAGTGAGTTCAGTCAGGAGAGGCTAGACGAGGGAAGAGAGTCCTCCTCTCGTCGTAGACGGCGCAAGGGCCACAAAAAGGTTGTTCCGGTAGTACTCGCTGAAAATGAAAATGAAGAGAATGTAGTACTGTCTACCTATGCTTCAAGTGTGGATTCTCCTTTAGAGGTAGAAAAGGAGGGGGCCAGTCATGGCCAAGAGCTGGAACCTATTCGGCTGCAGTATCAGAGTGACATGCTGCAATTATGTGAAAACCTGGAGGACGTGTCCTCAGACCAGCGAGTCCTAGAAGGAAGCAACGAGGAAGTTATCCTGTGGCAGAATATGTTCTTTGCCATTAAAGAGGACCGCCGCAAAATCAAGGAAGAGGTTTTGCAGTTGAAGCGTGAGAAGGAGGCGCTGCAGGATGGAGTTTCTGGAAGTGAACAAATCCTAGAACGACTGCGCGAACAGCTCAACCAGGAGCTGTGTGACTCCAAGAAGGAGTGTGGTGAACACAGTAGGGAACTGCAACAGATGAAGAGAGATTATGTGGATCTCCTCAGGGTCAAAGAAAAACTAGAAGAGGAGAAGATGGATGCAGAGCAAATGCACCAGGTGGTTGAGACCACTCTGCAGGACACCCGTGATGAAAATGGTGATTTGCGCAGAAAGACCCTAGGTCTGGAAGCTCAGGTGAAGGAGCTACAGATGTCCTGTGATACTCTCCAGAAGGCGGAGATGTGCCTTAAGGAAAAGCTCAGACAGATGGAAGCTGAGCGGGAAAAGATGGAGGAGTCCCTCAGAGAAGCTACAGACCAGGGCCAGGAGTTGGCCACTGGAGATGAGAGGTGTAAAGCAGATACTTCCTCGAGTGCTGTGAGTTCGGATGATTCGGTGGATGTCGGAGCCGAGATCAAGGAGCTCAAGGAGTGGTTACAAGCCCAGTGGAAGCAAGAGAAGCTTCAGAGACGGGCTGCTGAGAGGCGAATGGCGGAACTAGAGGAAGAAGTTCTCGGGCTTAAAAGTCGCCTGATACAGTGTCACTCGGTGAACAAGGCCTCCTTGGAGAAAGAAAAGGGCAAACACGTTGCACTCGCTCCCTTTTGCCAGGAGAAAATAGACCTGAGGAGAGCTAAGAGTGTGGTAACGGAAGATAAATGTGAAATGGAAGTGGTCAGGACGGAAATTCACGAATTTGTAGCTGTGAGTCAGCTCAGAAGAAGCATAAAGGGGGAAGAAACTGACAGTCAGTTGTCCCTGAACCCTGAGCTGATTGATCGTCTGGAAACCACTGGTGAGACCGAAACGTGTCGGTACAAGTGCCTCGTAGATGTACCCGAGGACTTGAGGAAGAATGCACCCGTGAGTCTGTGCATGAAGCGTTTAGGAAGGCCGTGGGAGCCTGTAAGGTGTACTCGACTTCAGGAGCTAAACAGCTGGTGGTCTTGTTCACGACCGAAGTTACAGTGAAGAGGGGCCCTAGTGAGCGGCGAGATTCGCACAAAGGTGTGACACTGAACTAACTTGGTAGGTTGTATTCGTCCGATCTGAAATCCATGTGTCTTCTCGGTGAAGATCAAGATAATTTCCAAACCGTTTAGGTACAACGTAAAGACCTATATGAGAAAAGCTCACAGTCTACAGGAAGAGGTCATCCGGATGCCTCATGTTCTGGTGAGAAAGCTGATTGGGAGAAATGGCCGAGCCATGCAGATAATGGTGAAGAAGTCTGGTGTGGTGAAAGTAAGCAGTCCACGTGATCGTCGGGACTGGATACTAGATGAAGACGGCATGGTGTCATTCTACGCTATAGGAACGGAAGAAAGTCTTGAATATGTGCGCATGCTGGTGGCGTACCGTGTGACCTACCTGCGAGAGGTAGAACAATTGAATCTCGCTAGACAGCGAGTAGATAGACAGCATCATCTGAGCAGCAGAAGATGGCAGCCGTCTAAGAATAGTGAGACCCGACAGAGAAAGGGCCCCCTAAATAACAGAACAGCTACGGCTGAAGTTAGGGACCTTACAAGATGTCCTGAGGGTAGTGGGCGTGGGTTTAGAGGTAGTGAGACCTCCAGTAACTCAGGTTTGAGAGGCCCATACAGACGACCCGATAGAGTACAGGACAGTACGGAGTCTAACCGGACCTTAGATACCCAGGCAAGACCTGACAAGGTTACGATTGACCACTGGGAGCGAAGGGGAGACCTGACAAGGTTACGTCCCAGAAATGTGACTGGACGAAGTCTGTGACAATGACAGACGGTAGGTCCCTAAGGAATGAGCGAATGTCATTGACTAATATTCCGGGGCTGAACAGAGCAAGGGACAAGTACATGGTCTCTGTGTGAACTGTGGGTTGAGGTGATTGGATATATTATGTGTTCAACCCCACAAGCTTAAACTTATGTGATGATCATGAAATGATATGATGATAATGATGATGATGATCATAATGATGATGATAATGATGATGATGCTAATCATAATAGTGATGATACTGATAATGGTGATGACCGTGATAAAGAAGAAATTCCTTTGCAGGTGATGTTGGGAGACGAGGATGGTGGTTCTCGGGAACCGAGTGTCCCTGACCTACCTGTGTCCTGTGACAATTTTGGGAGTGAGCAGTTGCGAGACCCCACTCTTAAAACGGCACAGGAAAATATAAGTGTTCTAAATGAGGTTCCCCAAGAGCCTGGCTCTGAGGAGAGGTTTCCTCATGCTGCCATGAACAATAACCTATTGTATAGGGACACTGAAGTCCAGGGAGAGGTCATGAGACAGCTCCTGGTACCTGACCTATATAGAAGTATAGTGCTGATGCAGTGTTCGGAGTTCACTGTCTCTTTTGGATTGTTGACCAGCCCTCCGGTCTGGATGACCAGCCCTCCGGTCTGGAGAAGAGGGGGGGGATATGTGAGACAGTGAGAGTATGTGTATTGAATGGGGTGTATATTTCACCTAGCTACTTTACTGACTGGTATAAGGGAGGTGTGTGGCTTTGTAAAACTAGTGGTGGAGAAAGGTCATTACACCATCCATTCAAGTACACGTTTGCAGCTCAAACCTGTGGCCACTCAGGTGATAATTAGGAAACCAGAAGTAGGTGTCTGGGAATACAGACGGGGAGCTAGTTTAGTCTGGACACAGGAAGGTGTCCCGGCACAAGAAACAGTCTCCAGGAGTGGTGGGAGCTGTCTTTAGTCTGGACACAGGGAGGTGTCCCGGCACAAGAAGCAGTCTCCAGGAGTTTGGAGCTGTCTTTAGTCTGGACACAGGAAGGTGTCCCGGCACAAGAAGCGTCTCCAGGAGTGTGAGCTGTCTCAGTCTGGGTGCAGGAGGTACCCCGGACACAGGAGTAGTCTCAGTGAGTCTCCGTGTGAATAGCGGCTGAATAGGAGTGGATCTCTCTCAAGTCTGGACGCTGAAGGGGCCTTCAGACACAAGGAGGAGTATCTGGGAAACTCCATACTGGTAACATACAGCATATGTGTTGTTTTGGGCACAGACTGGTAGAGTCTGGACCCGGAGAGACAGGGAAATCGATCTATGTGTAGTTAGAGGCTAGACAAGCCTAGGTTTTCTGTTTATGCTTTATTTTTATCTGTTTGCTGTGGACTTTAATAAAGCTGGTTGCGGCCAGTTTTACACCAGAACTGCTGTCTGAATGAACTGTTTTCGTGCCATTCTGTCTACCCAGACAGCGATCCTAGAGCTATACCCCCTGGAAATGTTACAGTACATTTTGATCACTGTGATAAACTATCACAGTGATCAAAATAAAAAAACAGTACATAAACCCTCCCTTTATCACCCCCTTAGTTAGGGACATATAATAAAATAAAGAAATTTTATTTATTTTCATTTTTCCATTAGGGTTAGGGTTATAATTAGGGTTAAGGTTAGCATTAGGGTTAGGGTTAGGCTGGGTTCATACTGCGTTATGGCAGTCAGTTAGACTGACTGCGTTACACAGCGGTATAACGTGGTGTAACGCAGTCCATTAGCGCTGCCATTCACCCCCATTTGAGGGCGCATCGCGACGCAGGCCGTAAAGCGGCATGCGTTCGCAATGTGTCGTCATTCAGTGACGGAGCCTCGGACGCGGCCTGCAGCGTCTGGGCTCTGTCACCGCTAGCGCAGATGAATCATCTGCCGTTCGCAACGTGTCGTCATTCAGTGACGGAGCCTCGGACGCGGCCTGCAGCGTCTGGGCTCTGTCACCGCTAGCGCAGATGAATCATCTGCTGATTCCTCTGCACTAGCAGGTATAGCATAACGCGATCGTGTTATGCTATACCGTTACCAGCCGGTCAACGCTATGTGTTGAACAGGCTGGTAAAACGCAATATGAACCTAGCCTTAGGTTTAGGGTTATAATTAGGGTTAGGGTTGTAATTAAGGTTAGGGTTACAATTAGGGTTAGGGTTACAATTAAGGTTAGGGTTACAATTAGGGTTGGAATTAGGGTTGGGATTAGGGTTAGGATTAGGGTTACGGTTAGGATTAGGGTTAGGGTTGGGATTAGGGTTAGGATTAGGGTTAGGGTTGGGATTAGGGTTAGGGGTGTGTTGGGGTTAGGGTTGGAGCTGGAATTGAGGGGTTTCCACTATTTAGGCACATCAGGGGTCTCCAAATATGACGTGGTGTTCAAAAAGTCAAATGGCGCTCCCTCCCTTCCGAGCCCTGCTGTGCGCCCAAACAGTGGTTTACCCCCACATATGGGGTATCAGCATACTCAGGACAAATTGCACACCAATTTTGGGTTCTTATTTCTCCTGTTACCATTGGGAAAATAAAAAATAGCTGGCTAAAAAAATCATTTTTGAGAAACAAAATGATTTTTTATTTTTATGGCTCTGCGTTTATAAATTTCTGTGAAGCACTTGGGGGTTCAAAGTGCTCACCACACATCTATATAAGCTCCTTGGGGGTCTAGTTTCCAAAATTGTGTCACTTGCAGGGGGTTTTTACTGTTTAGACACATCAAGGGCTCTGCAAACACAACATGACGCCTGCAGAACATTCCATCAAAGTCTGCATTAAAAAATGGCGCTCCTTCCCTTCCAAGCTCTCCCATGCGCCCAAACAGTGGGGTATCAGCGTACTCAGGAAAAATTGAACAACAACTTTTGGGGTCCAATTTCTCCTGTTACCCTTGGGAAAATAAAAAAATAGCGGGCTAAAGAATCATTTTTGAGGAAAAATATAATTTTTTCTTTTCACGGCTCTACGTTATAAACTTCTGTGAAGCACTTGGGGGTTCAAAGTGCTCACCACACATCTAGATAAGTTCCTTAGGGGGTCTAGCCTCCAAAATAGGGTCACTTTTGGGGGGTTTCCACTGTTTAGGCACATCAGGGCTCTCCAAACGCGACAAGGCCTCCAATCTCAATTCCAGCCAATTTTGGTTTGAAAAAGTCAAACAGCGCTGCTTCCCTTCCAAGCCGTGCCGTGCGCCCAAACAGTGGTCCCCCTCACATATGGGGTATCAGCGTACTCAGGACAAATTGGACAACAAATTTTGTGGTCTAATTTCTCCTGTTACCGTTGGGAAAATAAAAAATTGGGGACTAAGCGATCAGGTTTGTGGAAAAAATACAATTTTTTATTTTCACGCCCGGGCGTTATAAACTTCTGTGAAGCACTTGGGGGTTCAAAGTGCTCACCACACATCTAGATAAGTTCCTTAGGGGGTCTAGTTTCCAAAATGTGGTCACTTGTGGGAGGTTTCCACTGTTTAGACACATCAGTGCCTCTACAAACGCGACATGACGTCCAGCCAATTCTGCGTTGAAAAAGTCAAACGGCGCTCCTTCCCTTCCAAGCTCTGCCATGCACCCAAACAGTGGTTTACCCCCACATATGGGGTATTGGTGTATTCAGGAGAAATTGCAAAACAAATTTTGTGGTTCATTTTTTCTTTTAACACTTGTGAAAAAAAAAAAATTGGTTCCGAAATATAGTTTTTGCAAAAAAAAAAGTTAAATGTCAATTTTTTCCTTCTACATTGCTTCAGTTCCTCCCACCGTCGCCCAACGGCACACAATTCCATTAGTGATGCTTCCTAAGCCAATGTTCATTCAGGTCCATTTTACCAACCCCAATTCTCCATCAGACTATACCTCTCACTATGTCTCCAAAACATCAGGAGATAGTTTCTTTTCTCATCATTTCTGAGGGTATGGATGAGGTACTTCTGGGAATGCCTTGGCTGCGCCTTCATTCTCACCAGATTGATTGGGCAACTGGAAGCATACAGAAATGGGGCAGTTTTTGTGAGAGTCTGTGTCTTAAGGCCCAGGTACCCCTGGGCAAGATCTATATACTGTCTAGTCCTCTGCCAGAGGGACATTCTGAGGCACATATCTGCAAAAGGATTGGTCTCTTTACTACTTAAAGGACCACTGAGCAGTTGGAGTGAGCCGACGAGCAAGAGTACATCCATGCTCCCCAGCTTGTGGCGACTTTCAAGAGTGACAAGGGGGGATGATAGGGAGGGGAGTAATGTTAAGTGCCAGGATTTTCCCGCTGCACTGTATAAATCCCAGGCCTTGTCTGGCCCTGCGGTCTCCCATTCGGGTCCGGCCGCTGAGACTGCTGCTCAGTGTGGACGTCAGTCCCAGAATCTTGCTCAGGCTCATGGTATACCGTGGTATACTGCTGGTTCTCCAGCCAAGTCTATGGTAACCAGTGTTATGCAGGGGCAGCTTTTCATCCTGGAGTCTAAGTCTAGAGATCACCTTACTGAGTATGTCCGTGATGTGGTGTATCCCTATTGGTGGTCGGACGTTGGCTGCTCTTGTGATGTGGCAGCTCCGGATTGGTACGCAGGCGATGTCAGCTTGAGTGTTTGGGGTGGAGCTTTGGGTTTAAAAGGCTCGCAGCGGCACACGCAGGCGCGCTAGTATCATGTATGGTTGGTGTGTGTGAGTGGGTACTCTTTACCTCTGTCTGCACGTGCATGTATTTAGCTACCTTCATAGCTTGAGCCTCCTAGGGTTTTTTGCCCCTGCTTGGCTTAGCACCTGTTTTGGCCACGTGTGCTATTAGCACGGGTCAGTTTCAGGGTAAGATCCAACCAGTTAGCTTTGCTCCCCTGTGAAGTCAACAGGGTTTTTCCCTTTGTATCTTTTTGAGTTTTTTCTCTTGACTCAGCATCTGTTTCATTCAAGTGTGCTCTTAACACTGTTCAGTTACAGAGTGAGCTCAACCTGTGTTCGCTACCTCTCTGTGAAGCTAACAGAGCTGAGTATTCTGCGTTCTGTTCATACTGCATGGTGTTAACGCAGTCTGATTAAGGTGAACGCTTGCTACCTTGTTCCGTCATTTGTTCACTCTAGCAGCAGATTCACTTCTGCATGTTGGACACCGGGTTGCGATTGCATTTTATTATTTATTTTTAGTGCAATCCGCCAACCTTAACAATGACTCCGCTTGTAATACAGAACTGCAGTCTGTTTGCTTTCTTCATATAGATACAGTAATAACATGATTATGAATGTCTCCAGTGAGTGTTACGTCCAAATAATTAATTTTAATCTCATTAAAAAATGTAAATTTTAAGTTAAATGAATTGATAATAATGTAGGACACAAAATACATAGCCTCCTTTGGTGTATTCTTCCAGATAAACAGGAGGTCGTCTTTATAACTTCTGTACCATTGTATATCATTTTTATAGGGATTATGCACCCCATACAGGGAACATTCCTGCCATACAGTAAATTGCCAGAGAGGGTAAAAATTTCCCCCAATACTTACGCCTTGTTTTTGTAAAAAGATATCAGTGTCAAAAGAAAAAAAAATGTGAGTCATTAAGATAAAAAAAATTCTGAATTTCTACAGTATAAGTGCTATATTTGTTTGGGAAAAATGTTAAACAATCAATTGCAACACAATGAAGTATCGAAGGATAAAGTCCTATCACATCACAGCTAAGCCAACGGTAATTTTTGAAAAGCAGTAAAGGGAGATACTATAGCCTTCGTATCTCTAATGCATCTCAGAATAAGCAATATTTCAATTTGGTATTCATTGCTCCTGTAGAGATATCAAATCGGAACCTCCAAATTAAAAAAATAATATTGTCACACACCACTAAAGTGGCATCAATTTCCACAGAGTAGAAACAACATAATAGGTCTCTCACACACCTTCCACAACAGGCAACCCACCAGATGGAGACCCAACTTGGAGTCTCCACATTTCAAAAAATTATTTGTATCATCTGCAGCAGTAGCAACAGCAGGCACAGAAGACACCATAAAGTTGGCACAGACTGCAATAACGCAAGTTCAATGTATGACACTAAAAACGAAACCATCGCCTAGTCTGCCCAGTCTATGACTGGTGTGCAAAAGTCATTAGAGATTCAAGGCACGTTCTTAGAGAATGCTGGCTGCCGGGCATGACAAAACCTCCAAGGCGAGCTCAAGCCACTCTTTCATTTTTGAAGACCAAAATGCAAGCTCCATATACTTCTGCACCATCATCTCCAGTTGTTCAAAGCGTATCAGACATAGACTCTGTTCTGTTGGTGCGCAGGCTGGTCTAAAAAATGTGTGAAACGACTCACAGAAATTGCTTATGCCACTTACACTGCTGCTGCTGCTAATGCTTTTATGATGACGCCTTGATGTTCCAAGGACTTGGGCGTCTAGAACTGGAATGCACATTGTGCGCCTCACTGCTTTTTTGAGTATTGTCTGCAAGCATGTTTTGATACTCCAGCATGTGTGCATCCTTTTCCAGGGATGGAAGCATCTGGCTAAGTTTACTCTTGTGCCATGGATCTAACCCAGTATTCAGCACTATTTCTAACCCTAATAATAAGAGCATCATTTTGAAAATAGCACAGTAAGAAGGCGCTCATGGGTCGGGTGCTTCCATGAGGTCTAAGTCCATGGTGTGTTGGTGGCAGGGTAACACTCAAGGTTGCTTCCTCCATCCCCTCCTACCAACCACGGACAACTGAGAGGGGATCTGTAATGATTTGGTAGCCGAGGAGGACAGTAGCCAAAATAGCCTAGGCAACCAGACACCCAGAGAGGTTGGCAACAAGCAGATTGCAGACCCTTAAACTGACAGCACAACTAGAAGCAGCCGTGGGATGTGCCTACAGTACCCTAGACGCCTCGACACAGCCGGAGAGTTAACTAAGCCTAAAGAGAGAAAGGGGAATGCTAACTGCCACGGAGCAGAGCGCCCAAATTAATAGGTAGCCCCCAAACATATATTGGCGGTGAGACAAGATGAAATACAAACACAGGCAGAAAATAGAGCAAGCAAATGCTGGGCCCCAAACTGTCTAGATAGAACAGGACAGGAAAGAATACTGTCTGCAATCCAGCAAAAACTCTAAGAAAAAACTCCAACACGTCTGATAAGCAATAATACTGAGACCACACGATCTCTCCCCCGCTAGATCAAAACTCCGGTGTGTACTGGTAGCAAATAAGCAGATACTGAAATAACAGGGAACTAAAAATACATAAACAGTGGCAAATGAGAAACAGCCCAGCGCAGGCCCCAGCAGGGGAACCTGGCTGTACAAACTCCAAAAGGGCAGAAAACTGAGATAGACAAAAACAAATGCCACAGAAATAAACAGAAATAACTTATCTGAAAGTTGCAGGACAAAGCAGGAAGCAAGCTGACTTCCAAAAGGGACCAGGAAGAAAACAAATCACCAGCAAGGATCATGGGAAGGTTGCTCACTTATATCTCCCCAGTCAGAAACACCTGATTGCCAATCATCGCCCCCAACTGATAGACTTCTGTTAGCCAAAGCAGCTTCATTACTATCAGCAGCCACCAGTGGGAGCCCAAACTCAGAAGTCAGATGCAGAGCGTTCACAACAGTACCCCCCCTTGAGGAGGGGTCACCGAACCCTCACCTGCACCACCAGGCCGATCAGGATGAGCCCGCTGAAATGCCCGAACCAATCTCTCAGCATGAATGTCAGAAGCAAACACCCAAGAATTGTCTTCCTGACCACAACCTTTCCACTTGACCAAGTACTGGAGTAGCCAAATGAGAATCCAATACCTTCTCCACTTCATACTCCAGATTGCCCTCAACCAAAACAGGCTCAGGGGGCGTAGCCATAGGAAATACTGGCTCAACAAACCTTTTTAAGAAAGATTTATGGAAGACGCTGTGAATCTTAAACGTCCCTGGAAGAGCCAAACAGAAAGAAATGGTATTAAGGATTTCCAAAATCTTATAAGGTCCAATGAACCTTGGCTTAAATCTTGGAGACGCAACCTTTATAGGGATATTTTTTGAGGACAACCAAACCATGTCACCTACTTTAAACCCAGGACCATCAGTCCTATGCCAGTTGGCAAACCGTTGGGCCCTCTGCTGAGAGAGAGACAACTTATCCACTACTTGATCCCAAATCTGCTGCATTCTCTCCACAATAGAGTCAACACCCGGACAGACACAAGCTTCCACCTGGCCCCGAAGAAAACCAAGGATGAAACCCGAAATTGCAGAAAAAAGGGGACATCAAAGTGGCAGAACTAGCCTATTATTTAGAGCGAATTCAGCCAAGGGCAAAAAAGAGACCCAGTCATCTTGATCAGCAGACACACAAAACATCTCAAATAAGTTTCCAAAGTCTGGTTTGTTCTCTCAGTCTGCCCATTGGTCTGAGGGTGAAACGCAGAGGAGAAAGACAACTGAATTCCCAGTTTAGAATAAAAGGCTCTCCAAAATCTGGAAACAAATTGGACTCATCTGTCAGACAGAATGTTCTCCGGAATGCCGAGCAAACGAACCACCTGCTGAAAAAAACAAGGGTACCAACTCGGAAGAGGATGGCAACTTCGGCAGTGGCACAAGATGGACTATCTTGGAAAATCTATCACAGATCACCCAGATAACAGTCATTCTCTGAGAGACAGGGTGGTCGGAAATAAAATCCATAGAGATATGGGTCAATGGCCTCCAGGGCACAGGCAGTGGCATTAACAATCCACTAGAGCGAGAGCAGGGTTTGGACCGAGAACAAGTCCCACAGGACTGCACAAAATTCCTGACATCACGAGACAAAGTAGGCCACCAAAAGGAACGACTCACCAAATCTCTGGTACCAACAATACAGGGATAGTAAATTATTTACCGCACACTCAAAATATCAATTTGCAAGTGAAATATTCTGTTTATTTTAGTGGAAAATCAAGAATGGAGGCAAAACAAGAATATAAGCATGAGGCGACATAAATCACAACGTTTCGGTTCTGCCAGAACCTTATTCATGTAGTCGCTGTGAATCAAAAGAGACATTATGAGTAACATAAAAATAAAAATAAATAAGCGTAAAACATCAATAGTGATGGTACAAAAGAAACCACTCCGGAGAAACACAAAGATACACAAAGACACAACATAAAATAACAAGACACAATAAAAAATTAAATGTGACCAAGAGCTCAATTATATACATATATACATTTATATAAGGTACATTGGAACCAAATGAGAAGGTAGAAACGAAGAGGGATTTTTTTACCTCAGTCCTGGAATATTTGTAGGTAGATATATAAAGAAGGGTAAGTATCCCAATACAGAGGAAAACTGCAAGCAATGGTGACAGTGTTAGATGTATGCACAAAAATGCTGAAAATCAATAAGAAGGCTGCCTAATACCTGTGTCTCAAGTCTTTGGGGAATGAGAGGATTCTCAATAGTAATTATGGCAATCTGAAAGTAAGGTATAGGGAGTGCCTAATAATTTGTTTGTATGCGACCGTGTGGTTATAGAGCCCAAGTAGAGGGGTTAAAAGTACCTGTTATAGTCGGGGAATGGTCCCCATAGGATAGTTCTGTGATCCTGGAGGATTAAGAACTGTGATGTAAATGGTGGCAATGACAGACTTATAGTAGTGTGGTTAGTATAGATGTAAAGGTGCATACCTGGCAGTCAATTAATTCAGGTAAGGTCCCAGAGAGCAGGGTTTGTTATCCACCTGGGGAAGTGGATAATGCGGTATAGTCAGGGCCGCTGGGTGTTAGCGGTTTAAAGTGTAGATAAAGTACATCCCCAAACATGGCATGGAGCCTACCTGGAAAGCGTTGTGGTGTGGGCTAAGCAGCGCTCCCGCGCCTTGCTGTGGCTGGACTGCAGTGTGTATGAGTTAGTGGCGCTCGTATAAAGCGCCAGACCGGAAGTGACGATCTAAAACCGGAAGTGACTGTTACGTCACTGAGAGATACTGTTAAAGGAAGGGGGACATGCGCAGTGGCTAAGTGATTGTACTGAGCATGCTCAGAGCTAGGTGAAAAACGTCTGTATAGTAATGCCAAAGACTGGAATGGATGCATGGATAAATCTGGGCACTGTGCAACATTTTAGTCATAAAATGGGCAAAATGTATTAAGCAGGATAAATCAATGGAGGGAACGAATACTATTAGGGAAGTTTAGAGAAAAATACAAAAGAAAAAGAAAAAGAAAAGGAAAATAAATCATTATTGAAAAATTAAAAATAAAATAGATTGAGATAAAAATAAAAATAAGAACTAAAAAATTAATTGAAAAATTAAATGGGATGGAGGACTTAGGAGGTCAGAGGGGACAGGGACATATAGCAGAATCCCGGCTGAGGAGTAAACTCACCTGTAGGTGAATAGTTATCGGGTCTGCAAGAAAAACAAATTATGTTAATAAAGAGTATATTATAATAGCCAATCTATTTCTCTATTCAATCCTTTAGGGGCCAAAGTTTCAAGTTTATGAATCCAGTATGTTTCCCTTTCTAAGCGCTGCTTAGCCCACACCACAACGTTTTCCAGGTAGGCTCCATGCCATGTTTGGGGATGTACTTTATCTACACTTTAAACCGCTAACACCCAGCGGCCCTGACTATACCGCATTATCCACTTCCCCAGGTGGATAACAAACCCTGCTCTCTGGGACCTTACCTGAATTAATTGACTGCCAGGTATGCACCTTTACATCTATACTAACCACACTACTATAAGTCTGTCATTGCCACCATTTACATCACAGTTCTTAATCCTCCAGGATCACAGAACTATCCTATGGGGACCATTCCCCGACTATAACAGGTACTTTTAACCCCTCTACTTGGGCTCTATAACCACACGGTCGCATACAAACAAATTATTAGGCACTCCCTATACCTTACTTTCAGATTGCCATAATTACTATTGAGACTCCTCTCATTCCCCAAAGACTTGAGACACCGGTATTAGGCAGCCTTCTTATTGATTTTCAGCATTTTTGTGCATACATCTAACACTGTCACCATTGCTTGCAGTTTTCCTCTGTATTGGGATACTTACCCTTCTTTATATATCTACCTACAAATATTCCAGGACTGAGGTAAAAAAATCCCTCTTCGTTTCTACCTTCTCATTTGGTTCCAATGTACCTTATATAAATGTATATATGTATATAATTGAGCTCTTGGTCACATTTAATTTTTTATTGTGTCTTGTTATTTTATGTTGTGTCTTTGTGTATCTTTGTGTTTCTCCGGAGTGGTTTCTTTTGTACCATCACTATTGATGTTTTACGCTTATTTATTTTTATGTTACTCATAATGTCTCTTTTGATTCACAGCGACTACATGAATAAGGTTCTGGCAGAACCGAAACGTTGTGATTTATGTCGCCTCATGCTTATATTCTTGTTTTGCCTCCATTCTTGATTTTCCACTAAAATAAACAGAATATTTCACTTGCAAATTGATATTTTGAGTGTGCGGTAAATAATTTACTAGCCTACGGTTGGACGTAATTGTCCATTATACCAGCACCTCGACTAATTTTAGACCTGAGTGCCCACTAAAATACTTCCTCAAAAATACAGGGATGACCAGCCAACGCGGAGCAATGAATTTCAGACATTACTTTCTTCCTCCATTGGTCGGGGACATACAATTTCCCCACAGGGCATCGTTCAGGTTTAACGCCTGAAATTCCTCCAGGGCCAGTCTGAAATCGGGTGAGTAGCGGAAAGAACCACACCCTCCTTCAGAATGGCAGTAGGCTCAGTCACATCAAGAGATTCCACAAAGAAACTCCTAGAGAGGGCATCCACTGTTAGGGCTGGTGGAACGCACAAAATAAATATAAATAATAGGTGCATTCGCAGCCCGGGGTCCACCGTGCAGGCAGAGCCTGTTGCTAGTAGGATGGCGGAATGGCGAACTCTGTTACTTCACAGAGTCGCAACTATGGACACTGTGGCCCTATATGGCGGTATAAGCGAATTCTGTTACGCCACAGAGTCGCTAAGGTAGAAACGCAGAGATATGGACTGTGTCCTGTTAACTCCACAGGTATGCACAGACAACTGCTGTGCGGACAGCAGTCCGTAGCAACGCAATCAGCAATGCAATCAGACAATCTCCTCACCGGAGAAGCCGGTATTCTAGGGGCTTATTTCAGCCGAGCCCTAAACACGTGCATACAATCTCCTTACCGGAGGTGCCGGTATTCTAGGGGCTTATTTCAGCCGAGCCCTAACACATGCGTGCAAGATCACCCTGGTGCAAAGCACATAATATGATTGATACTAGCGCATTGCGGCACGACCATGCCACCCTTTTATAGTAGCAACTACAGTACCTGCCAGATAAGGACCAATAGGAAACTACTCCAGAACACAAGTGGTTTCAGGACCTTCCTGGCGGACCAATAGGAGCTGCTGCAGTACCTGAGCATGTGACCCCTGATCTCCAATGAGAGATCTTACTCTGGGCATGCTCAGAAGGGGAAAGCAAGGACTTTGTCCTAAAGACGTCTGCTCGCCACTAACCAGTACTGGCTACAATAGCAGAGCCTGGAGGAGCAGCAGTAATCCTCTACACAATTTTAGACTGGGCGAGAACGCTGGGACTTACGTCCAAGCTGAGCAGAATCCACTGCGGCCAAAGACGGATGGGAGACCACAGCAGGGTTGGCCCGAAATTCCCCTTGTGCCGAAGCGGGAACTCGACCCCTAACATCCGCCTTAACATTCTTAATGCCCGGAAGAAAGGAGACCACAAAATTAAAAACAAGGCCCAACTGTACCGTCTAGGATTTAATCGCTTGGCTGATTCGAGATAGATTAGGTTCTTGTGGTCAGTGAGGACCACAACTTGATGTTTGGCTCCCTCCAACCAATGTCTCCACTCTTCAAAAGCCCACTTCATAGCCAATAATTCCCGATTCCCCACATCATAATTACATTGAGCTGGTGAAAATTTTTGAGAGTAGAAGGCACAAGGGTTACTCTTATAGGCTACAGGATCCCTTTGGGACAAAAGGGCACCTGCACCAATCTCAGAAGCATCTATCTCCACCTGAAATGGTAGAGAAACAT
Source organism: Oophaga sylvatica (assembly GCA_033576555.1). NCBI lineage: Eukaryota > Metazoa > Chordata > Amphibia > Anura > Dendrobatidae > Oophaga > Oophaga sylvatica. Next base: position 58,922 of record JARQOD010001113.1, on the reverse strand, counting down.
CAGGTTGCCGTAGAACAGGAGCAGAAGTGAATCTCCACTTAAGCTCCTGAAACACCGAAACTGCCTCTGGTCAAATCCGTCAGTGGTTTCACAATACCAGAGAAATTACTTATAAAATTACGGTAAAAAATAGCAAAACCCAAAAATCTTTGAAGAGCCTTCAAGGATTTGGGCTGAACTCAATCACAAATGGCCTGAACCTTGACTGGGTCCATTTCAATAGAGGACGGAGACAAAATGAATCCCAAAAATGAAACCTTCTGTATGCCAAAGAGACATTTTGATTCCTTAACATACAAAGCATTTTCTCTCAAAATCTAGAATACCATCCGAACATGTTCCACATGAGAATCCCAGTCATTGGAAAAAACTCAAAATATCGTCCAACTAAACGATCAGAAACTTATCCACAAAATCCCGTAAAATATCGTTCATGAAAGATTGGAAGATGGAAGGGGCATTAGTGAGCCCAAAAGGCATCAATAGGTACTCAAAATGCCCCTCAGGGGTATTAAACGCCATCTTCCATTCATAACCGTGCTTAATGCGAATAAGATTATACGCCTCCCTAAGGTCAAGCTTGGTAAACCAACTAGCAACTTTCACTCTGGAGAATAAATCGGAAAACAGGGGTAAAGGATATTGATATTTAACAGTAATCTTATTAAGGAGATGATAGTCAATACATGGCCTCAATGAACCATCCTTCTTGGCCACAAAGAAAAAGAGGACGTTTTAATATGGCCCTTTTCCAATGACTCTGATATAAGATCGAATAGCATCATGCTCCGGTACAGACAAATTGGAGAGCCGACCCTTGGGAAATTTACAACCGGGCACTAAGTCAATCGCGCAATTATAACTCATGTGAGCAGGCAAGGACGCAGACTTACTCTCACTAAACACATCAGAAAAATCAGCCAAATAGTCAGGGATATCCTGAGACTGTGGAGAGGCAGAAAAACAGGAGTGTCACCACAAACACATTGACAACTCCAACTGACCACAGACACAGACTTCCAATCCAAAACAGGATTATGGGTCTGCAACCAAGGAAAACCCAGTACAATAATGTCATGTAGATTATACAACACCAAAAATTTACAATTCTCTTGGTGGTCCGGGGCTACCCGCTGTTATGATTTGGTAGCTGAGGAGAGCAGGCAAAAAAGGAAATACACCAGAGAGGTTGGAATCTATGGGATTGCAGTACCCTGACTAACCACCACAACTAAAGGCAGCCGCGGAGCGTACCTACGTTGGTCCTAGACGCCTCGTCACAGCCTGAGAAGCTAACTACACCTAAAGACAGAAAGAGGAAAACTATCTGCCCGGAGCAGATCCCCAAAGAACATAGAAAGCCCCCAAACATGTAATGGCGGTTAGACAAGACGAAATACAGACACAGACAGAAAATAGTATGAGCAAATGTTGGGGCCCAAACTTCCTAAATTATAAAGGATAGGAAGGACACTTACTGCAATCCCAAAAAACCCTGAATAGTACCAACTCTACTAATTACAAAAACACCTGAGATCACACGACCTCTACCACCTAAATTAGTTCTCTGGTGTAACAAAACTAAACAGCAGCCACTGAAAAAACTGGAAAAGGCAAATGAACAAACAACAGTGGCTGAACTAAACTGAGAGGAGCACAAGCCCCCGGAGGGGACCCGGCAGACCCCCACAGAAGTGCAGGACAAAATGCAAAAAGCAAGCACAAAAAACTAAAAGAAGAAAAATGTCTTATCTGTTAGCAGAAGATGCAGGCACGAAACAGCAAGCTTCCAAGTGAACAGGAATCAAAGATGAGACCAGAACAATTGATCACCGGCAACCCTGATGGGAGGGAACCTCCCTTATATAAGACCAGTCAGTAACACCTGATCGCCAATCTTCACAATCTTCATTGGATAGTTCAGTACTGTTTGTAACCACCAGAGGGAGCTTCTGCTCAGAATTCATTTCTAGCACATTCACAACAGTACCCCGCCTTGAGGAGGGTCACCGAACCCTCATTTGAGCAACCCGGTCGGTCAGGATGAGCTCTGTGATACGCACGGATGAGTCTCCTAGCATGAATGTCCGAAGCAAACACCCAAGAATTGTCCTCCTGACCATAACCTCTCCACTTAACCAAATACTGGAGTTTCCGTCTAGAAAAACGAGAATTCAATATTTTCTCAACCACATACTCCAGATTGCCCTCAATCAAAACAGGGTCAGGAGGCACCGCCATAGGAACCCCTGGCTCGACAAACCTCTTCAATAAGGACTTGTGGAACACGTTATGGATCTTAAATGTCCCTGGAAGAAGTAAACGAAAGGAAACAGGATTAAGAATCTCCATGATCTTATAAGGTCCAATGAACCTAGGCTTAAACTTAGGAGATGCAACTCTCATAAGGATATTTCTTGAGGACAACCAGACCAAGTCCCCCACTTCAAACCGAGGACCATCAGTCCTATGCCGGTTGGCAAACCGCTGAGCCCTCAACTGAGAGAGGGACAACCTCTCCACTACCTGGTCCCAAATCTGCTGCATACGCTCCACAACAGAGACAACACCTGGACAGACAGAAGCCTCCGTCTGTCTTGAAGAAAATCGAGGGTGAAACCCAAAATTGCAGAAAAATGGAGACATCAAAGTGGCAGAGCTAGCCCTATTATTAAGAGCAAACTCAGCCAAAGGCAAAAAAGAGACCCAGTCATCCTGATCAGCAGACACAAGGCATCTCAGATAAGTCTCCAATGTCTGGTTTGTTCTCTCAGTTTGTCCATTGGTCTGAGGATGAAAAGCCGAGGAGAAAGACAATTGAACACCAAGTTTAGAACAAAAAGTCCTCCAAAATCTGGAAACAAACTGGACTCCTCTGTCAGACACAATGTTCTCAGGAATGCCGTGTAACCGAACCACGTGCTGAAGGAACAAAGGCACCAATTCAGAGGAGGAAGGCAACTTAGGTAATGGCACAAGATGTATCATTTTGGAAAACCTATCACAAATCACCCAGATAACGGTCATTCTCCAGAAAACAGGGAGGTCGGAAATGAAATCCATAGAGATATGGGTCCATGGTCTCTTGGGCACAGGCAATGGCATCAACAAACCACTAGAGCGAGAGCAAGGCTTGGAGCGAGAGCAAGTCCCGCAGGACTGCACAAATTCCCTGACGTCACGAGACAAAGTAGGCCACCAAAAGGACCGACTAACCAAGTCTCTGGTACCAAAAATTCCGGGATGACCGGTCAACGCGGAACAATGAATCTCAGACATCACACTCTTTTTCCACCGGTCTGGGACAAACAATTTCCCAATAGGGCAGCGCTCGGGTTTATCCTCCTGACACCCTTCTAGAGCCAGTCTCAAATTGGGCGAGATGGCGGAAAGAACTACACCCTCTTTCAAAGTAACAGCAGGATCAGATAACTCAGGAGAGTCTGCAAGGAAACTCCTCGAGAGGGCATCCGCCTTAACATTCTTAGTGCCAGGAAGAAAGGAAACCACATAATTAAAACGTGTGAAAAACAAGGCCCACCTGGCCTGTCTAGGATTAAGTCGCTTGGCTGATTCCAGATAAACCAGATTCTTATGGTCCGTGAGGACCACCACCTGATGTTTGGCTCCTCCAGCCAATGTCTCCACTCTTCAAAAGCCCACTTCATAGCCAATAACTCCCGATTACCCACGTCATAATTACGTTCAGTTGGAGAAAATTTTCGAGAGAAAAAGGCACAAGGGTTACTTTTAGAGGTCTCTGTATCTCTTTGGGACAAAATGGCACCTGCCCCAATTTCAGAGGCATCAACCTCCACCTGAAATGGCAGAGAAACATCAGGCTGCCGTAGAACAGGAGCAGAAGTGAATCTCTGCTTAAGTTCCTGAAACGCAGAGACTGCCTCAGGAGGCCAATTCACCACATCAGAACCCTTTTTGGTCAAATCAGTCAATGGTTTAACAATAACAGAGAAATTACCAATAAATTTACGATAAAAATTGGCAAAACCCAAGAATCTTTGAAGAGCCTTTAATGAAGTAGGTTGGACCCAATCACAGATGGCCTGAACCTTGACCGGGTCCATTTCAATAACAGATGGGGACAAAATGAATCCCAGAAATGAGATCCTCTGTACGCCAAAAAGACAATTTGATCCCTTCACATACAGAGCATTCTCTCTCAAAATCTGGAACACAGTCCGAACATGTTTCATATGAGAGTCCCAGTCATTGGAAAAAATCAAGATATCATCCAAATAAACAATCAGAAATTTATCCACAAAATCCCTGAAAATGTCATTCATGAAGGACTGGAAGACAGAAGGAGCATTAGTGAGCCCAAAGGGCATCACTAGGTACTCAAAATGCCCCTCTGGGGTATTAAATGCCGTCTTCCATTCATCCCCGTGCTTAATGCGAATAAGGTTATATGCCCCCCTGAGGTCAAGCTTGGTAGACCAAGTAGCACTTTTCACCCTGGAAAACAGGTCAGAAATCAAGGGTAACGGATATTGATATTTCACAGTGATATTGTTCAAGAGACGATAATCAATACACGGCCTTAGTGAACCATCCTTTTTGGCCACAAAGAAAAACCGGCACCCAAGGGTGAAGAGGATGGTCTGATATGACCCTTCTCCAATGACTCCTTGATATAAGACCGCATAGCGTCATGTTCAGGTACAGACAAGTTAAAAAGGCGACCTTTAGGGAATTTACTACCAGGCACTAATTCAATAGCGCAGTCATAGCTCCTATGGGGGGGCAAGGATGCAGATTTACTTTCGCTAAACACATCAGAAAAATCAGTCAAAAAGTCAGGAACATCCTGAGCCTGGGGGAGGCAGAAAAAACAGGAGTGTTGGTATTAACACATTGGCAGCCCCAACTGGTTACAGACACAGATTTCCAATCCAAAACAGGATTATGAGACTGTAACCAAGATAAACCCAGTACGATAATGTCATGCAGATTATACAGCACCAAAAATTTGCAACTCTCCTGATGATCAGGTTCAACCCTCATTATCACCTGAGTAGAGAACTGAGGTTTATTTTCAGCCAAAGGGGTAGAATCGATCCCCAGTAGGGGAATAGACTTCCGTAGGGTTATCAAGGGAAACCCACAACATTTAGCAAAATCAAAATCCATCAGGTTAATAGCTGCTCCCGAATCAACGAAAGCCTGAGCAGAAAATGTGGACAGGGAGCAAATCAGGGTAACAGTCAACAAAAATTTAGTCTGAACACTACCCAAGACAACTGAGCGTGCAAAACGTCTTCCCCGCTTAGGGCAGACTGAAATAGCATGAGAGGCATCACCACAGTAGAAACATAACCCATTGCGTTTTCGAAACTCATGACGCTGTGCCCCAAAAGCCACTCTATCACACTGCATGGGTTCAGAAGCTGGTTCACAAGGCAACACTATTCCACGCATACCTCTACGCTCACGCAAACGTCTGTCAATTTGAATCGCTAATGACATAGAATCATTGAGACCAGAGGGGACAGGGAATCCCACCATAACATCCTTTACATTCTCTGACAGACCCTTCAGAAAAAGGGCTGCCAAAGCATCGTCATTCCATTTGGTCAGGACTGCCCACCTTCGGAATCTCTGACAGTATAACTCAGCGTCCTCAAGCCCCTGATTTAATGCCAACAAGGCTTTTTCAGCTTGATCAGTGACATTAGGCTCATCGTACAATAACCCCAGAGCCTGAAAAAATGCATCAACATTACTCAAAACAGGATCCCCAGGTGTCAGGGAAAAAGCCCAATCCTGAGGATCGCCGCGCAGGAGCGAGATGACAATTTGAACCTGTTGTGCTGCGTTCCCTGAGGACTTAGATTTCAAGGCAAAAAACAACTTACAGTTATTTTTGAAATTCAGAAATTTAGCTCGATCCCCTAAAAACAAATCTGGCATGGGAATCCTAGGTTCCACAACAGGCAACCCTGCAAGATAGGTAGCAATACTCCGAACTTCAGTGGCAAGCTGATCCACACGGCCAGACAACTGTGCAAACTCCATTGAGAGAAAAAAAATCCTCCTCAGCATTTAGAGAAACAGGGAAAGAAAAAAATATATCTCTGACAATCTTCTTTCTTTAACACTATTTTTCCCTTCTGTGAGTACCATACAAATATCAGTTTTTGGGCCGGTGATACTGTTATGATTTGATAGCTGAGGAGAGCAGGCAAAAAAGGAAATACACCAGAGAGGTTGGAATCTATGGGATTGCAGTACCCTGACTAACCACCACAACTAAAGGCAGCCGTGGAGCGTACCTACGTTGGTCCTAGACGCCTCGTCACAGCCTGAGAAGCTAACTACACCTAAAGACAGAAAGAGGAAAACTATCTGCCCCGGAGCAGATCCCCAAAGAACATAGAAAGCCCCCAAACATGTAATGGCGGTTAGACAAGAGGAATACAGACACAGACAGAAAATAGTATGAGCAAACGTTGGGGCCCAAACTTCCTAAATAGAAAAGGATAGGAAGGACACTTACTGCAATCCCAAAAAACCCTGAAAAGTACCAACTCTACTAATTACAAAAACACCTGAGATCACACGACCTCTACCACCTAAATTAGTTCTCTGGTGTAACAAAACTAAACAGCAGCCACTGAAAAAACTGGAAAAGGCAAATGAACAAACAACAGTGGCTGAACTAAACTGAGAGGAGCACAAGCCCCCGGAGGGGACCCGGCAGACCCCCACAGAAGTGCAGGACAAAATGCAAAAAGCAAGCACAAAAAACTAAAAGAAGAAAAATGTCTTATCTGTTAGCAGAAGATGCAGGCACGAAACAGCAAGCTTCCAAGTGAACAGGAATCAAAGATGAGACCAGAACAATTGATCACCGGCAACCCTGATGGGAGGGAACCTCCCTTATATAAGACCAGTCAGTAACACCTGATCGCCAATCTTCACAATCTTCATTGGATAGTTCAGTACTGTTTGTAACCACCAGAGGGAGCTTCTGCTCAGAATTCATTTCTAGCACATTCACAACAACCCGCATTATCACCTGGGTCCAAAATTGGGGTTTATTCTCCACCAAAGGGGTAGAATCAATGCCCAGCAAAGGAATTGGAGTCCGCAGGGGTACCATGGGAAAACCACAATATTTGGCAAAGTAGAAATCCATCAGGTTCAGGACTGCTCCTGAATCGACAAAAGCTTGAGCAGAAAAAGAGGACAAGGAGCAGATCAAGGTAACAGTCAAGAGAAATTTAGGCTGTACATTGCCCAAAACAATTGTGCGCGCAAAACGTCTTCCCCGCTTAGGGCAGACGGAAATAGTATGAGAAGCGTCCCCACAATAGAAGCACAACTTATTACGTTTTTGAAATTCTCGACATTGAGCCCCAGAAACAACCCCATCACACTGCAAGGGCTCAAACGTTCATTCGAAAGGCATCACCACCTCTAGCATATTTCTACGTTCACGTAAACGTCTGTCAATTTGAATGGCTAATGACATAGAGTCGTTGAGACCAGAGGGGACAGGAAATCCCACCATAACATCTTTTACGGTTTCTGCCAGACCCTTCCGAAAAAGAGCCGCTAGGGCATCATAGTTCCATTTAGTAAGGACTACCCACTTTCGGAATATCTGACAATATAACTCTGCAACTTCCTGACCCTGGTTCAATGCCAACAAGGGTTTTTCAGCTTGATCAATAACATTAGGTTCATCATACAGCAACCCCAGAGCCTGAAAAAACGCATCAACATTAGCCAAAACAGGATCCCCAGGTGTCAGGGAAAAGCCCAGTCCTGAGTGTTGCCGCACAACAGGGAGATGACAATTTTAACCTGCTGTACAGAGTCCCCTGAGGAACTAGGTTTCAAGGCAAAAAACAATTTACAATTATTCTTAAAATTCAAAAATTTAGACCGATCCCCAAAAACAAATCAGGAATAGGGATCTTAGGTTCTGCAGTAGACAACTGAGCGAGATGGAAAATTTACCAAACTGCAGCAGAGAGCTGCTCAACACTATCAGACAACTGCTGAATTTCCATTGAAGAAAAAATCCTCCTACGGCCCACAGAGAAAAAGAGGAAAAAATATATAAAAAATTCTGACAAAAATTTTTTTTATATTCTTTCCTTCTTTTGAGTACCCTAGAATTTACAGTCTGGCCGGTGATTCTGTTATGATTTTGTAGCCGAGGAGGACAGTAGCCAAAATAGCCTAGGCAACCAGACACCCAGAGAGTTGGGCAACTAGCGGATTGCAGACCCCTAAACTGACAGCACAACTACAGTCATGACCAAAAGTTTTGAGAATGACACAAATATTATATTTTCACATGATCTGCTGCCCTCTGGTTTTCATGTGTGTTTGACAGATGTTTTTATCACAGACAGAAATATAATAATTGCAAACATATGAGTAACAAAAGCTTATATTGACAGTTAGAATGAGTTAATGCAGCAAGTCAATATTTGCAGTGTTGACCCTTCTTCTTCAGGACCTCTGCAATTCTCCCTGGCATGCTCTCAATCAACTTCTGGACCAAATCCTGACTGATAGCAGTCCATTCTTGCACAATCAATGCTTTCATTTTGTCAGAATTTTTAGGTTTTTGTTTGTCCACCCGTCTCTTGATGATTGACCACAAGTTCTCAATGGGATTAAGATCTGGGGAGTTTCCAGGCCATGTACCCAAATCTCTATGTTTTGTTCCCTGAGCCATTTAGTTATCACCTTTGCTTTATGGCAAGGTGCTCCATCATGCTGGAAAAGGCATTGTTGATCGCCAAACTGCTCTTGGAGGGTTGGGAGAAGTTGCTCTTGGAGGACATTCTGGTACCATTCTTTATTCATGGCTGTGATTTTAGGCAAGACTGTGAGAGAGCCGATTCCCTTGGCTGAGAGGCAACCCCACACATGAATGGTTTCAGGATGCTTAACAGTTGGCATGAGACAAGACTGGTGGTAGCGCTCACCTTGTCTTCTCCGAATGAGGCGTTTTCCTGATGTCCCAAACAATCGAAAAGGGAATTCATCAGAGAAAATAACTTTACCCCAGTCCTCAGCAGTCCACTGCCTGTACCTTTTGCAAAATATCAGTCTGTCCATGATGTTTTTTCTGGAGAGAAGTGGCTTCTTTGCTGCCCTCCTTGAGACCAGGCCTTGCTCCAAGAGTCTCCGCCTCACAGTGCGTGCAGATGCACTCACACCTGCCTGCTGCCATTCCTGAGCAAGCTCTGGACTGCTGGTAGCCCGATCCCGCAGCTGAAACACTTTTAAGAGATGGTCCTGGCGCTTGCTGGTCTTTCTTGGGCGCCCTGAAGCCTTTTTGGCAACAATGGAACCTCTCTCCTTGAAGTTCTTGATGATGCAACAAAATTGTTGACTGAGGTGCAATCTTTCTAGCTGCGATACTCTTCCCTGTTAGGCCATTTTTGTGTGCATATTTGCAATGATGACTGCACGTGTTTCTTTAGAGATAACCGTGGTTAACAGAAGAGAAACAATGATGCCAATCACCAGCCTCCTTTTAAAGTGTCCAGTGGTGTCATTCTTACTTAATCATGACAGATTGATCTCCAGCCATGTCCTCATCAACACCCACACCTGTGTTAATGGAGCAATCACTGAAAAGAGGTTAGCTGGTCCTTTTAAGGCAGGGCTGCAATGATGTTGAAATGTGTTTTTGGGGATAAAGTTAATTTTCTAGCCAAATATTGACTTTGCAAGTAATTGCTGTTAAGCTGATCACTCTTTATAACATTCTGAAGTATATGCAAATTGACATTAGAAAAAGTGAAGCAGTAGACTTTGTAAAAATTAATATTTGTGTCATTCTCAAAACTTTTGGCCACGACTGTAGAAGCAGCCGTGGGACATGCCTACGGTGCCCTAGACACCTCGACACAGCCGAGAGTTAACTAAGCCTAAAGAGAGAAAGGGGAAAGGTTACTGCCCCGGAGTAGAGCCCCCAAAGGAATAGGTAGCCCCCAACCATATATTGGCGGTGAGACAAGATGAAATACAAACACAGGCAGAAAATAGAGCAAGCAAATGCTGGGGCCCAAACTGTCTAGTGTGAGATAGTGAAGGGGTGCGTACTGGACGGGGTGTATATCTCGCCCAGGTTTCTTAGCTGGGTCGCATAAGGAATATATAGTACATTCACTCCACTCCCCATCCAGTACAGGCTTGCAGCTCAACCCTGAGTACACACAGCTGTCTAATTAAGCAGCCAGAAGTAAGTGGTAGAGTTACACAGACAGAGCTCTCAGTCTGAGTCTGACTTCAGACTCTGCAGGAGTCTCCTGGAAGCCAAGCTCTGGTAATTATAAAGCTGTGTTGTTGTGGCCAGGCTGCTAGAGTCTAGACCACAGTAGTGAGGGAACGAACTGTGTCTAGTTAGAAGCCTGACAGGCTTAGGATTTTGTTTTATGGTTTTGTTTTATGTTTTGTTGCTGTGGACTTTAATAAAAGCTGGTTGACGCCAGTTTGCACCAGAGCTGCTGTCGGTGATTGGACTCTTTATGCCACTCCGTCTTCCCGAGACGGCGATCCCAGAGCTATATACCCTCTGAACTGGTTACAATAGATAGAACAGGACAGGAAAGAATACTGTCTTCAATCCAGCAAAAACTCTAAGAAAAAACTCCAACACGTCTGATAAGCAAAAATACTGAGACCACACGATCTCTCCCCGCTAGATCAGAACTCCAGTGTGTACTGATAGCAAATCAGCAGATCCTGAAATAACAGGGAACTGAAAATACATAAACTGTCTCTGGTGTGAACAGGTAGCAAATCAGCAGATACTGAAATAACAGTGAACTGAAAATACATAAACAGTGGCAAATGAGAAACAGAGCCCAACGCAGGACCAGCAGGGGAACCTGGCTATACAAACTCCAAAAGGGCAGAAAACTGAGATAGACAAAAACAAATGCCACAGAAATAAACAGCAAATAACTTATCTGAAAGTTGCAGGACAAAGCAGGAAGCAAGCTGACTTCCAAAAGGGACCAGGAAGAAACAAATCACCGGCAAGGATCATGGGAAGGTTGCTCACTTATATCCCCCCAGTCAGAAACACCTGATTGCCAATCATCGGACCAGCTGATAGACTTCTGTTAGCCAAAGCAGCTTCATTACTATCAGCAGCCACCAGTGGGAGCCCAAACTCAGAAGTCAGATCCAGAACGTTCACAACAGGGATCATTATCCTCTTCATCTCCTAACTGTTGTGCATTCATCACCTTGTCCTCCTCCTGCTGCACCTTCACTAACAGTTTGTCTGGTACCATTAGTCCTTGATTGCTGTAATCCACCCTCCTATGGCACCTGAGTGCCATGGCAGTCCTTAACTTTGAGTTATTGTTAACCCTTTTGCATCCTCCTCTGTTTTCACCTTTTCCTCTAGGAACACCATCACATCAAGCAGACTATTCATAGTGTGCTCCAACATTTTGATGACCGTAAGGCCTCTTTCACACTTCAGTCATGCGACGTCAGTCAAAATCCGTCAAAGTGTGAAAAAAAGCGGATCCGCCATTTTTTTGGGCGGAACCGCTTTTTTCCCATTGACTTGCATTAGTGGCGGATTTTGACAGATGGTCGTCCGTTGGATCTGTTTTTGACAGATCCGCCATAAATTTGGCGCCCACCATTTTTGGAAAATGTTCAATGCAACGTTTTTTGGTGTGCGTCAAAATGGCGGACTATGTTGGATCCACCGCGTCTGCCATTTTGTATAATGGTCGCCTATGGGTGGCGGATCCACGGGCATCCGTTTTTGACAGAATCCGCCAGCGGATCCGTTGCTCCCATAGAAAATACATACAAAATGCCGAAAACACTGTCCGGGGTCTCTCTCTCTCTCTTTCTCTCTCCCTCCTCCGTGCCGACATGCGTACCTGCATTTTCCGGGTTTAAAAGTTCATGGCGGACCTGTCAAAAAATGGATCCTTTTGCATCCGTTTTTCACCTTTTCTGGCGGATCCGCTATTTTCACACTTTGGCGGATTTTAGCTGACGCCAAACGACTGAAGTGTGAAAGAGGCCTAATAGTGATGCTGATGACGGCATCATCAGTAGAGTTGAGCGATACTTTCCGATATCCTAAAGTATCGGAATCGGAATGGTATCGCCGATATCACTAAAATATCGGCGATACCCGATACCGATACCGGAAGTCCCATGTAAGTCTATGGGAACAAAATATCGCAACTAAAAAAAACCCATTCTTTCCTTGTAAACACTAAATATACACACATAGAATACATATATATATATATATATATACATGTCATTGTGACATATATATATACATATATGTATAGTTTATACACTTCTACATAGTAAAATATCCTTTGATTCAATTGCCGGGTAAAGCCGGCTTCAGTGAAAAGACAGAAGCACCCGACATGAAATGACACTTGGTGTACATAGGGTTAACCATGTCTTTTCATGTCGTTTGCTATCTGATTTGCACAAACAATTAAATCAGACTATGTGTGCAAAATTTCACACCTGTAGGGGTTAATTAAAGGTGTAAATTCGTTGTAAAAAAAACGGACTTTTTTGCTACGAATTTACACCTTTAATTAACCCCTACAGGTGTGAAATTTTGCACACATAGTCTGATTTAATTGTTTGTGCAAATTAGATAGCAAAGGACATGAAAAGACATGGTTAACCCTATGTACACCAAGTGTCATTTCATGTCGGGTCACCCGACATGAAATGACACTTGGTGTACATAGGGTTAAACATTTCTTTTCATGTCCTTTGCTATCTAATTTGCACAAACAATTAAATCAGACTATGTGTGCAAAATTTCACACCTGTAGGGGTTAATTAAAGGTGTAAATTCGTTGTAAAAAAAACGGACTTTTTTGCTACGAATTTACACCTTTAATTAACCCCTACAGGTGTGAAATTTTGCACACATAGTCTGATTTAATTGTTTGTGCAAATTAGATAGCAAAGGACATGAAAAGACATGGTTAACCCTATGTACACCAAGTGTCATTTCATGTCGGGTCACCCGACATGAAATGACACTTGGTGTACATAGGGTTAAACATTTCTTTTCATGTCCTTTGCTATCTAATTTGCACAAACAATTAAATCAGACTATGTGTGCAAAATTTCACACCTGTAGGGGTTAATTAAAGGTGTAAATTCGTTGTAAAAAAACGGACTTTTTTGCTACGAATTTACACCTTTAATTAACCCCTACAGGTGTGAAATTTTGCACACATAGTCTGATTTAATTGTTTGTGCAAATTAGATAGCAAAGGACATGAAAAGACATGGTTAACCCTATGTACACCAAGTGTCATTTCATGTCGGGTTCTGCATTTTCACAAAAGCCGGCAATTGAATTAGCGGCTATTATACTATGTAGAAGTGTCTGAACTATAAATATAAATATATATATATATATGTGTCACAAATTCAATGACATGTATATATATATATATATATATATGAGGTGTAAAATTGTTTAAAAAAAATGCGTGGGCTCCCGCCCTATTTTCGCAACCAGACAGACAAAGCCAGCGAATGGGGGCAGATAATAATAGCCCAGAGAGGGACCATTATTTTTGGCCCCCCCCTGGCTACTAACATCTGCCCCCAGACACCCCAGGAAAGACAAATCTATAATTAGATTCGCCCTTTCTGGCACTTTGCCCGTCTATTCCCATTGCCCTGTAGCGGTGGCGAATGGGTTAATATGGGGTTAAAGCCACCTTGCTATTGAAAGGTGACCTTAAGCCAGGTTAATAATTGAGAGCTGTCAATTAGACAACTATCAATTATTAATCCTATTGCATGAAATAAAAATAAAACACACACACTTTAATTAAAAATCATTTTAATGAAATAAAGACACATGTTTTTGACCATCTTTTATTTTACTGCAAAAACCATTTCCTGTAATAAAAATAAAATAAAAAAGCAAAATTATTCTTACCTATCCCATGCACAGTCAGGTCCCACGGTGTAATCCTTCAGAAAGGGTTAATGTTTACTGCAGGGACCGCAGCTAATGCTGCAGCCTCACAGTAAACCCGAAATGAATGAGTTCCTCTCCTGCCTGACAGGAGAGTAAAGGCTGGGTGTCACATAACGATACACCAGCGATCCCGACAACGATATGCACTTGTCAGGATCGCTGGTGTATCGCTACATGATCGCTGCTGAGCTGCCAAACAGGCAGCTCAGGCAGCGATCTGGGACAGCGACACTGCGGGTAACATCGCTTAAGGGCCCGTCTCACATAGCGATATCGCTACCGAGATCGCTGCTGAGTCACTAGTTTTGTGACGCAGCAGCGAGCTCACCAGCGATATCGCTGTGTGTGACATTCAGCGACGATCAGCCCCCTGCCGGGTATCGCTGATCGTCGCAGAAATGTCAGGACCTTTTTTTGATCGCTGGTTTCCCTCTGACAGGCACGCATCGCTGCGTGTGACAGGCGGGAGACCAGCGATCCGCTGGTAACCAAGGTACACAGCGGGTTTCCAGGCACCGCGCAGCGCTTGGAAACCCGCTGTGTACCTTGGATACCAGCTCCCTGCATCAGGGCGCTGGTATCCAAGGTACACAGCGGGTTTCTAGGCACAGCCCCGCGCCTGGAAACCCACTGTGTACCTTAGTTACCAGCGGATCGCTGGTCTCCCGCCTGTCACACGCAGCGATGTGTGCCTGTCAGCGGGAAACCAGCGATCAAAGGTCCTGACATTTCAGCGACGATCAGCGATACCCGGCAGGGGGGCTGATCGTCGCTGAATGTCACACACAGCGATATCGCTGGTGAGCTCGCTGCTGCGTCACAAAACTAGTGACTCAGCAGCGATCTCGGTAGCGATATCGCTATGTGAGACGGGCCCTTAAGAGGAAAGCTTAATTGATTGCTTTCCACTTTCACTTCAGGTCAGCCAGGGACACAATCAGTGATGTCAGAGGGAACTGATTAACAAAAATACTGCCACACTAAGCTATCCCGCTAGCGATCTCGTTAGCGTTGCATACTAATGAGATCGCTAGCGGGATTGTTTCTATATCGCTAAATGCTGCCGCATTTAGCGATATAGTTAACGACGCTATCGCCGTTAGCGATCTTCTTAACGACTTTAGCGGTACAAAAGTACCGCTAAATCGCTAAGAAAAGGTGCCACACAGCGATAAGATACTTACCCAGCGGGAGCGCCAGCGACGAAAATAGGGTCCGGAGCGATTCCAGCGACGAGCGAGATCACAGCAGGAAGCTCGTCGCTGGAAGCTGCCGCACTGAACAACATCGCTAACAGGATCGCTAAATAGTGACGTTTTTTAGCGATCCCGTTAGCGATATTGTTTAGTGTGGCATACCCTTTAAGTGGAAAGCTTAATTGATTGCTTTCCACTTTCACTTCAGGTCAGCCAGGGACACAATCAGTGACGTCAGAGGGAACTGATTAACAAAAATAGGGGTTCCCTTCGAAAAAAAATGGCGTGGGGTCCCCCCTATTTTTGTTAACCAGCCAGATGAAGCAGACCGCTGAGGCCTGGATTTTCAGGCTGTTAAGGAGCCAAGATCCATGGACCTTGCCAGCCTGATAATACCAGGCCACAGCAGTCTGCATATCTTGGCTGATTAACAAAAATAGGGGATCCCCTCGAAAAAAAATTGGCGTGGGGTCCCCCCTATTTTTGTTAACCAGCCAGATGAAGCAGACCGCTGAGGCCTGGATTTTCAGGCTGTTAAGGAGCCAAGATCCATGGACCTTGCCAGCCTGATAATACCAGGCCACAGCAGTCTGCATATCTTGGCTGATTAACAAAAATAGGGGATCCCCTCGAAAAAAATTGGCGTGGGGTCCCCCCTATTTTTGTTAACCAGCCAGATGAAGCAGACCGCTGAGGCCTGGTTTTTCAGGCTGGTAAGGATCCAATATCCATGGACCTTGCAAGCCTGATAATACCAGGCCACAGCAGTCTGCTTAGCTTGGCTGGTTAACAAAAATAGGGGATCCCCTCGAAAAAAAACGGCGTGGGGATCCCCCCTATTTTTGTTAACCAGCCAAGTAAAATGCAGACTGCTGCGGCCTGGTATTAAAAGACTGTCAAGGCCCATGGACTTTGGCCTCAACAGCCTGATAATACCAGGCTACAGCAGCCCCACATTTGGCGCATCAAAAGATGTGCCAATTGTGGCACTTTACCCGGCTCTTCCCACTTGCCCTGTAGCGGTGGCAAGCGGGGTAATAAGGGGTTATTGTCACCGTTGATTGCACGGTGACAATAAGCCCGGTTAATAATGGAGAGGCGTCAATAAGACACCGATCCATTATTAATCCCAAAGTTATTAAATGTATAAAAAAAAGACACAGCAAGAAAAAAGTCTTTTAATGAAATAAAAGAGACAACACAGTTTTCATTTCTTTTATTACTCTCTCATTCCTGCGACGCCATCGATCTCCTGTAAAAAAAGAAAAAAAACAAACCAACAGTATACCACCTGTCCGACGCAGTCCATAACGATAGTCCCACGACGATCCAGCTCTGCTACATCGCAATGACAGGCAGAGCCTGTCATTGCAACGCAGCACAGCTGATTACCTGCTTCCCCGGCGGTGACGTCATCGGACTGACTGCTTTACGGCCGCGATTACCCAGCAGTCACTGCAGTTATCGCGAGAAACTGCATGTGACCGCCGGGGAGAAGAGGATGGCGGCCATGAAGCAGTGCAGGACGTGACCGCCGGAGATCTTCTGCCGGGTAAGTGCCGCTGACTCCTGACAGACCCGACCGACGGACACTGACAGTGACAGTGACAATCCCGATTCCGGTATCCGATAAGACGAAAATATCGGAACTCGGAATCGGAATTCCGATACAGCTAATATCGGCCGATACCCGATATTTGCAGTATCGGAATGCTCAACACTAATCATCAGTGCTAATCATCTTAGTAGCCATTTCAAAACTGGAGAATGGTGCAGATGTCATTCATCTGTGACCACTCCGCAAGTGTGATTTACTATATACTATGTTGGCTCAGTTTAAGCAAAAGAACTTACTTCACCAGGGTTTGTCGCTCCTAACACAGCTGCTGCAAAACAGTGGAACTCCAACATGTCAGAAAATCACAAATCAAACGGTTAACAGGTGGGCCGAAAAATCTGTGTAGTGATGCAAGTCAATGACCTACATGGTGCGATCGGTGGAAGTGAGCACACAGCAACTGTGCTTTCTGCAGCAGCACTTCCAGACTGGGGTAGTGTCAGAGAAATTGCTGTACCACCAGGTTGAGGACATGAGTCATGGACATTGAAGCTGCCCCAGCATAGGGCCACCACAAGTTTTGCACCATTATCGCACACCACCTTCCCTGGCTCCAGGTTTAGTGGAGACAGCCATTGCTCTAACTCAGCCTGGATAGCTGTTCATAACTCTTGAGCTGTGTGACTGTGTATATTAATTTAAACACTGCCTGATTGCGGAGAGCCATGGCAGCACAGCACAGAGGTGGGCGATTCTATCTGCACTGTTGGAACGTGTGTCTGTTTAAGGGAGGGGTTGCGGGCACATGTAGAGGGTCTATGTCACGCTGTTCTGTCTGTACTTGGTTGTCGGCGTGACAATACATGTCTGTGCCTTAACCCTTTGCTCCTTTTCCCCCTAATTGATCTGGGATACTGTTATTCGTTACCTGTATGGATGCTGCTCAGTTCCCAGCTCCCCTGCGTAGCCGTGCATGCGTGGGTGTCTCCGCTGCGCTGCATGACCACCCGCATGTGCGGTCCCTGGCTATTGCTGTGGAAGCTACCCGTAGGTCAAGGTCCTCTGCAGTGGTGCATGACTTACTATATGTGTTTAGGCTGCAGCCATTTCCAGGTGCCCTTGCTGTGCTGAATTGTGTTTGGCTGCATAGGGTGCGCGGGCCACACCTGCCCTGCTTTTATCAGGGTTAGTGTGTGTACTTGAAATGCTGTCCCCAGCCAATTGCTGAGGGGCAGCTCATATATAATGGCTCCCTGCCCTATGGGCGGGGCCTTAGCTACTCACATAGCTTCTGAATCTTGCCATGTTTGTTGTGTGTTCCTGTACCTGTTCCTGCGCCCATCCTAGAGGCGGTAATTCTAGGCTTGAATCACTGATCCTGTAACCGTTCCTGCACCTATCCTGGAGGCGGTAATTCTAGGTTTGAATCCCTGGTCCTGTACCCGTCCCTGCGCCTGTCCTGGAGGCGGTAATTCCAGGCTCGCCTATCCTGGAGGCGGTAATTCCAGGCTTTAATCCTTGATCCTGTGCCTGTCCTGTACCTGACTGTCTGAACTGTGTCTGCTGTGTTATGTTCCTGAATCCTTCTGTGTCCTGAACCCTGTGCCCAGTGACTGTGATCTTTTGCTAACTGACTTCCTTTGATACAACCTGGGTTCAACTTGGAAGGAGGAGTCCGGTGTGGGTGTGCTGAGTTTCTGTTACTCTGTGCTCAGCTTGGTTTTGGTGCAATCCCCGGCCT
The DNA here is from genome assembly GCA_033576555.1 of Oophaga sylvatica. Classification (NCBI taxonomy): domain Eukaryota; kingdom Metazoa; phylum Chordata; class Amphibia; order Anura; family Dendrobatidae; genus Oophaga; species Oophaga sylvatica. Next base: position 40,416 of record JARQOD010001113.1, on the reverse strand, counting down.
GCTCCAGTTGAGCCGGCGGGGCTTGAACCAGACCGCTTGGGTTCCTTTTTAGATCGCTTCCAGATGTCCGGATCCGATCCTTCCCTGCCTGATGTCCGGAGCCTGCCGATCGTTGTCAGATGTCCTGAGCCTGATACTGTGGCCTTATATCCGGAACCTGATGTCCGCAGGCCGATGTCCGGAACCTGTCGATCGTTGCCAGATGTCCGGAGTCCGATGCCAGTGTTCTGATGTTCCTGAGATCCAGCCCGTGTTCCAGTGTCCGTGTTCCTGATGTCTAGTCTGTGTTTCGGTGTCCGTGTTTCTGATGTCTAGTCCGTGTTCCTGATTCCGTGTTCCTGTGTCCTTGTTCCTGATGTCCGTGTTCCTGATGTCCGGTCCGTGTTCCTGATTCCATGTTCCTGATTCCATGTTCCTGAGGTCCGGTCCGTGTTCCTGAGTCTGTGTTCCTAATTCCATGTTCCTGAGTCTGTGTTCCTGATTCCATGTTCCTGATTCAGTGTTCCTGATGTCCAGCCCATGTTCCTGAGATCCAGTCTGTGTTCCTGATGTCCAGTTTCCTGATGTCCGGTTCGTGTTACTGAGATCGAGTCCGTGTTCCTGATGTCCAGTCCGTGTTCCTGATTCCATGCTCCTATGTCCATGTTCCTGAGTTCCAGTTTGTGTTCCTGAGTTCATGATCCTGATGTTTATGTATTATGTGTTGTTACTCCCGTAAACTTTATTTCCTCTATACCTGAAGTTCTACATGGCTCTTCTTGGTCCACATGCTCAGCTGCCACAGAACCCCAGTCTCTGCCCTTCCCTAGTTTGGGTAGGCCGGGTCCCCCTCTGAGGTTTGGAGGGTCCACATTGCATCTCCGGGGGGCGCCTGCCCCACGCCGTGGTGGTCGGTTAGCATGGAGGCGATGATGGGCTGAGCCGCTTCTCGGCGGCTGCAGGCAATCGTGACAGAAGCTAAGGCCTTGGACTCAGCTGAGCATGTATGGATGGTAGGACTTTTTCCAAGCCCTGCCTGGCCGGCGGATGAGATGGCTCGGATCCCAGCTGGTAGTGGACTAGATTGCTCAACCCTGCGCTTGGTTAGCGGTTTGGATTTCTGGAGCAATGAACTCTGCTGCATGTGAACTGGGGCTTACCGCCTATCCCAAAAAAGTTTCTGTGTATTTTGAGATACAATTCAGTGTCACACAGTCTGTGGAGAAAACGAAACAGGAAGCAAAGGTAAAACAATTAACAACAACAAGAGAGTTTCCCTCCCCACATTACAGCAAGCATATAACATTACACACTATTGCCATCTGCTGTCTGGTTAGTATAAAGTCCTGATGAATATAATTAATACACTGGCGCAACTAGTAAGATAGAGCATAAACAGTGCATATAAGGCTGTGTGAACACGTGTGCAGTTATATGTCTAAATAGTAAACTAGACACAAAACTAAAATATGCGCTGAATGGGGGCTGCTGGGGAACTGTCAGCTTCTGTGCAAATGCTGACTGAAAACAAGAACTAGGTGATTACAAACAAGTAGACCCCTGCGCCTCCAAAAGCTGCCCACAAGTGTTAGTGGTGACAAGATAATGAGTCCACCACATAAAGTAACTGAAAAGAGAGAAACCATATAATAAATAATGTAATAGGAAACTTACTTAAATCCAGTATGACGACACGTGTTGCAAACATGGAACCCAACTTCTCATGAAGTGACTGGGGATGATGATTAAATCCAGTAAATGACGACACGTGTTACAAACATGAAACCCAGCTCCTCATAAAGTGACAAGGGACGCGGGCGCGTGTTGATGTTCACAGATACCGGGCAGGCGATCTAACAGGGGAGCGTCCTCCCTAGAGATCTAGATGCCTCCCGAACTGTAGCGCGTGCTAGCGTCGGAGTGGAACGGCGTGCTGCAGCCTGGAAGCGCCGTAGGTGGGGACTGGGTAAACTGGAGGTGGGAATGGAAGGGCGGGTGACGTCACCACGCGTTTCAAAGGCTCACAGGCCTTCTTCATCAGGGATCCCTGATGAAGAAGGCCTGTGAGCCTTTGAAACGCGTTGGATAGTTTTGATCCTCCTCGGCCCCTATCCTGTGGTGACGTCACCCGCCCTTCCATTCCCACCTCCAGTTTACCCAGTCCCCACCTACGGCGCTTCCAGGCTGCAGCACGCCGTTCCACTCCGACGCTAGCACGCGCTACAGTTCGGGAGGCATCTAGATCTCTAGGGAGGACGCTCCCCTGTTAGATCGCCTGCCCGGTATCTGTGAACATCAACACGCGCCCCGCGTCCCTTGTCACTTTATGAGGAGCTGGGTTTCATGTTTGTAACACGTGTCGTCATTTACTGGATTTAATCATCATCCCCAGTCACTTCATGAGAAGTTGGGTTCCATGTTTGCAACACGTGTCGTCATACTGGATTTAAGTAAGTTTCCTATTACATTATTTATTATATGGTTTCTCTCTTTTCAGTTACTTTATGTGGTGGACTCATTATCTTGTCACCACTAACACTTGTGGGCAGCTTTTGGAGGCGCAGGGGTCTACTTGTTTGTAACCACCTAGTATAAAGTCCTCCTTTTACTTATAATAAGTCCCAATCTTTTGAATATGCCAACACCCTTTATCAACAGATGAACACGACAGAAGTGAGATACAATACAGTGTAAAAAGTAATATAAATTAAAATGAATAAGATCACCTAATAGAACTAATAAAAGTATAAATTTTACACTTCTAACTGATATCTCACCTCAGAATATGGATGGCAGACCAACCAATAAATGCAAGCAAATACCCAAGTGCATGAGAGACAGGGGGAAAAAAGAAACGAAAATAAGCCACCAAGGCAAGGTTTGGACACAATGTTAGAGTTTTATTGAAAAAATTGCATGACATAAAAATTTGCACATACAAAATAAAACAATGAATAAAAAAGGAAGCTTGACACCACCCTAAGATGCCCAATACCCAGGTTTTAATCCGTGTGACCAGGTACGTGTATATATATATATATATATGACATGGAATATCCAATGGCTGACATTGGCCTTAACGCAGTGCACCAACGAAACCAGTATACAATTAATGCTCAACGAAAAAGGATGACAATATACTATGAAAATTTTTTTTTTTTTTAAATAAACTCCAGTGCAATCAAATACTAACACCGTGTATAATAAGCTAAATCATATATATAATCAATAAGATATGTGCTAGACAATCAAATAAAAAAGGAAAAAAATCCAAATATGTACTAACAAACAATATGAAAGTGCTGTGGTGCTGTACAAATAAGGAAAACCGTGATAAATTACAGCCAAAAACAGATAATCACCAGTGTGCACAATTGTAATACAAAATCAGACACTAACATAAATGGGGGTATAAGTGAATATCAAAAGAAATGCCACTAACCTCCCTCTGTCGCCATAAAGATAATACTGAAATAGACTGTACCTGGACAAAACCGGGGGGAAAGAAGGGGTGGTGTGGATGCCTCCAAGAACGCGCCCCGACACGCGTTTCGGAATATCTTCCTTCGTCAGGGGGATACATACCAGTGTGATCGCGGACTTTAAATAGTCAAAGCAACTGCGTGTAATTAGGTGGCGCATGCGTGCACAGACAAGCGGTAGTCGCATTCCCACAGATGTCATCCATCACGTGCCACAACCTCCGGTCACATGACCGCACCGCTGTATATGCAAGTAGCGGTCACAAGCTTCAAACTTGTGCCGATATATCCAGTCATATGGCCCCATCATATTGCGATAACGTGACACATGCTCCCAAAACCAAATAGTAAGTACATCTCAAAAAGTGTCATAATTCGCGCAACACTATGAAAAGTCACATGACTCAACCACCATATACAAAAGACTGCGCATGCGCAATTCATCAACTAGGGTGATCGTAATAGACGATAACACACACAATGGTGTCCATCTATAACTACTATTGCTGCCATAACGACCGAACACAAATATCAATTGTTAGTACACAAGATATATCACTGTAGCCTATTGCATGATTAAGACACCATGGGGTAAAACCTGCGCTTGCGCAATACACCAAATAGAGATAGTATAATAAACAAACAACACACACAATGGTGTCTGTCCATAACTACTATCACTGCTATGACAACAATTCACAAGTATCAATTGCTAGTACGTATGGTACATCTATGGTGCAATAAGGCTAACAAATTGAACAAAAGACACATACATGCCCTATAAGGGGGTTGCAAAACTATTTTAACACCAATGAATATACAATTGATTAGACAAGGGAGGATAAATCACAATCCTAATCATGTCATTTGTTCCATGTGTGAAAAGCGGCGCATGCTTGGCAGGCACCGATCGGAGGTCACATCACAACAGGTGTCAAGCATCCAAACACATGATGTCAGTACACCTAAAGACACCGTCGCCATGAGAACCGCCCGATCAGGCCAACCAACATGCGCACCACACATGGAGGATAAATTGCATCAAAATAATATAAGAGTAGTCAAGTATACACTCATGAGCATAAGATGAAGATTGCATATGCATCCAAACAAGAAACCCCCCACATGAATACGTATAAACTACAAAGGCATATATATGCACTTAGTACGAAATCATGAAAACACATCATACAAAAAGTTGCACAAAGATGTAACCACACGATGGAAGTTCTTCAGAGGTGCATACTGTAGGACAGATGTCAATAAAGATGTTCTTGATTATGAAAAGATCCAATTATTATCCAAAGGGGACTTCTTCATGCCACTCTACGTTGGAATAAACGAATCATGATGCACAAAGTACATTATACCGCGAAACACTGAAACTAATAAAAAAAAAATATATATAATTAAAATCACATAAAATATCATAAGAATGGTGCAAATGAAAGACTCTCATTGAGGCCAAATGGAGAGACCGTATTAAGGGTCCAGATCCACCTGGCCTCCAATTGTGCTAATCTCCTACTCATATTACCACCCCTCGCGTTGGTGGCAAGCATATTAATTCCAGAAATCTTGAGACCAGAAGCATCGCAATTGTGATGCAATCTGAAATGCCTCGGGATCGTCTTCAAAGTGGAAACGTCTTCCACATATGGAATTACACGAAATATTGTGTCTAATGTCAAATTCACGAGTGTTATCAGAATTAACAAACTTATGTGTCTTATTCACATTGGGACAAGCCACACATGAACCGCATGGCTTACAGCCATGATATGACACCTGTTTCTTATTAGGTTCATAGTGGCTTTTAACCAACTTATCCGTTAAATTCACAGACCTCTTATATGTAATCCTTGGTCCATCCCCTATGAATTTAGATATAATGGGATCTGTTTGCAATATTCCCCAATGTTTGTTCAAACATGTCTGTAATTAATCACTCTGACCACTGAATTGTGTGATGAACCGTACCTCATTGGTGTGTTTCTTCTGAGGATTCAAATATAGGGCATTATGCCGGGTCTGATGTTTTGCCCTATTATATGCCCTCTTAACAGATCTCCTGCTATATCTCCGCTCGAAAAACCGGGCCTTTAATAATTCGGCCTGTTCTACAAAATCTTCCTCCCGGGAACAAATGAGCCTCAATCGAAGAAACTGGCCTAAAGGAATCGAATTAATCAGGGCCCTGGGATGGGATGAAGATGCGTGAACCAAGGCGTTCACAGCCGTGTGTTTCCTGAATAGATTCGTCTGTAGGCAGCCATCGTTATCCCTAAAGATCTTAACATCAAGGAACTCAATGATATCCCTATGATGGTTATATGTCAAATGCACATTAATCAAGTTGGAATTGAGTTGATGCATAAATTCCGATAGAGCTGCAATCGAATCCTGCCAAATAAAAAATATATCATCTATGTAGCGTGTCCAAAAGGGGACACGCTCCATAGAACCAAATGTTTCAGAAATAAAGAGGTCCCTCTCCCAAAATCCAAGGAACAGGTTGGCATATGATGGAGCAAAAGAGGCTCCCATCGCTGTTCCCAGGATTTGAAGGAAGAAGGACCCCTTAAAAATAAAAAAGTTATGAGTAAGAGCAAATTCTAACAAATTAATAAAGAAAATAATAAAAGCCCGAGAAAATGACGAAAACTGTAAAAAATATGTAACGGCAGCAATTCCATCATTGTGACAAATGTTCGTGTATAACGACTCTACGTCACAAGTAACTAGAGTACAATCATGATCAATGTGCATCCCATCAATTTTTTTGAGAAAATCACTGGTGTCCCTTGTGTAAGAGGGGAGTGCTGTTACAAGCGGCTGCAAAATTGAGTCAATGCATTTATTGATATTTTCCAAATAATTCCCTCTACCCGAGATGATTGGTCTCCCAGGAGGAGTTTGATGGTTTTTATGAATTTTCGGCAAAAGATAAAGGGTGGGAATGGTGGGCTCTTTAACCTGTAAGGCAGAGAGTAGATCCATAGTAATGATCCCCTCATCATTTGCCTCACCGAGTAATTGGTTAAGCTGTGTCTGAAATTTGGCCAAAGGATTAAATGTAAATTTATTATAATATTGTTCATTATTTAACTGGTGAAATGCCTCAGTTTCATATAATTCCTTAGGCCAAACCACCACATTCCCACCCTTATCCGCCGGTTTGAAAATCATATCTTCTAGGTCCATTAATCTCTGTAGACTAGCTTTCTCTTTCTTAGTTAGATTCTGGATATGTGAGCGAGAAGGAATCTCACTCAATTCACCAATGACTGTTTTGACGAATACGTTAATCACCGGACATGTGGATAGAGGGGGAAATTTGCTTGATTTTTTTTTTATAACATCCGGAATCTCACCTTTAGGTCCTGTGTTATGTTCCCTAGCAAGCTGTTTCAAATTAGCTAATGCCTCCTGTTCCGCCTCTGTGGAAAAGGAATAACAATTATTCTTGCCATAGAACATGAGTCTGAATAATACTTTTCTGGCAAACAAATTAAGGTCTTTAACAGCCGAAAAACAATCAAATGGGGCTGTTGGACAAAACATAAGACCTTTCATCAGGACATTAAGCTCCATAGATGAAAACGTATGTGAGCTAAGATTAACTACCTTTAATTGATGAGTGCCAGAATCTGGAGAGAAGTTGCGCTTGTTAGGCTGAAATCGAAGATTCCTCTTCCTTTTTGGTGTAATGGAAATCACAGAGGCGGAAGTGGAGGCAATGGAAACATCACTGACCGAGGTACGAGAAGCCAAGGAAGGAGAGTGAGTCTGACCACTGGATGTGTGTCTTCTCCATTTATACATACGTCCAAGCATATGATCATTCTGATCCCTCCATAATTTACTCATGTGTTTATTCTGGATCTCCTTCACCAAGAGTTCCAACTCTTTATCCAGAGAATCATTTAACCATTTCACCTGATCTGGTGATAAGCTAGATTTAGCTTGAGTAAATAATACCTCCAATTCCTTATCGGCTTATTCAATTGATTTCTCATTCAGGCCAACCAACAGACCCATTAACTTCCAGGAGGTCTCATTAAAAATCTCCTCCCACTGAACCACAAATTGGTCATTATCGATCACAAATGCAGGTGTTACCCTGATCCTCAGACCTCTCGGAATGAGCTTTTTATCCATATAATTTTAAAGGAAAGCCTTGGTCCACCAAATGCGAGTATGCTTAAATAGTAGTTTCTTAATTTGTTTAAAAAGAGAGTCTTTATTTTGTGCAATATCACTATTATTGGCAATATCCATATTACCAAATACATTGTTTACCTGCCCCTGCCAAGAGGCTTCCTGGTCTTGTAACCCATGTCCAAATGCAAAAGAGAGAAAAAAGCCTGTGCAAAACACAGCAAATTGAAATGAACACGACAGAAGTGAGATACAATACAGTGTAAAAAGTAATATAAATTAAAATGAATAAGATCACCTAATAGAACTAATAAAAGTATAAATTTTACACTTCTAACTGATATCTCACCTCAGAATATGGATGGCAGACCAACCAATAAATGCAAGCAAACACCCAAGTGCATGAGAGACAGGGGAAAAAAGAAACGAAAATAAGCAACCAAGGCAAGGTTTGGACACAATGTTAGAGTTTTATTGAAAAAATTGCATGACATAAAAATTTGCACATACAAAATAAAACAATGAATAAAAAAGGAAGCTTGACACCACCCTAAGATGCCCAATACCCAGGTTTTAATCCGTGTGACCAGGTACGTGTATATATATATATATATATGACATGGAATATCCAATGGCTGACATTGGCATTAACGCAGTGCACCAACGAAACCAGTATACAATTAATGCTCAACGAAAAAGGATGACAATATACTATGAAATTTTTTTTTTTTTTTTTTTTAAAAATAAACTCCAGTGCAATCAAATACTAACACCGTGTATAATAAGCTAAATCATATATATAATCAATAAGATATGTGCTAGACAATCAAATAAAAAAGGAAAAAAATCCAAATATGTACTAACAAACAATATGAAAGTGCTGTGGTGCTGTACAAATAAGGAAAACCGTGATAAATTACAGCCAAAAACAGATAATCACCAGTGTGCAAATTGTAATACAAAATCAGACACTAACATAATTGGGGGTATAAGTGAATATCAAAAGAAATGCCAATAACCTCCCTCTGTCGCCATAAAGATAATACTGAAATAGACTGTACCTGGACAAAACCGGGGGGGAAGAAGGGGTGGTGTGGATGCCTCCAAGAACGCACCCCGACGCGCGTTTCGGAATATCTTCCTTCGTCAGGGGGATACATACCAGTGTGATCGCGGACTTTAAATAGTCAAAGCAACTGCGTGTAATTAGGTGGCGCATGCGTGCACAGACAAGCGGTAGTCGCATTCCCACAGATGTCATCCATCACGTGCCACAACCTCCGGTCACATGACCGCACCGCTGTATATGCAAGTAGCGGTCACAAGCTTCAAACTTGTGCCGATATATCCAGTCATATGGCCCCATCATATTGCGATAACGTGACACATGCTCCCAAAACCAAATAGTAAGTACATCTCAAAAAGTGTCATAATTCGCGCAACACTATGAAAAGTCACATGACTCAACCACCATATACAAAAGACTGCGCATGCGCAATTCATCAACTAGGGTGATGTAATAGACGATAACACACACAATGGTGTCCATCTATAACTACTATTGCTGCCATAACGACCGAACACAAATATCAATTGTTAGTACACAAGATATATCACTGTAGCCTATTGCATGACTAAGACACCATGGGGTAAAACCTGCGCTTGCGCAATACACCAAATAGAGATAGTATAATAAACAAACAACACACACAATGGTGTCTGTCCATAACTACTATCACTGCTATGACAACAATTCACAAGTATCAATTGCTAGTACGTATGGTACATCTATGGTGCAATAAGGCTAACAAATTGAACAAAAGACACATACATGCCCTATAAGGGGGTTGCAAAACTATTTTAACACCAATGAATATACAATTGATTAGACAAGGGAGGATAAATCACAATCCTAATCATGTCATTTGTTCCATGTGTGAAAAGCGGCGCATGCTTGGCAGGCACCGATCGGAGGTCACATCACAACAGGTGTCAAGCATCCAAACACATGATGTCAGTACACCTAAAGACACCGTCGCCATGAGAACCGCCCGATCAGGCCAACCACCATGCGCACCACACATGGAGGATAAATTGCATCAAAATAATATAAGAGTAATCAAGTATACACTCATGAGCATAAGATGAAGATTGCATATGCATCCAAACAAGAAACCCCCCACATGAATACATATAAACTACAAAGGCATATATATGCACTTAGTTACGAAATCATGAAAACACATCATACAAAAAGTTGCACAAAGATGTAACCACACGATGGAAGTTCTTCAGAGGTGCATACTGTAGGACAGATGTCAATAAAGATGTTCTTGATTATGAAAAGATCCAATTATTATCCAAAGGGGACTTCTTCATGCCACTCTACGTTGGAATAAATGAATCATGATGCACAAAGTACATTATACCGCGAAACACTGAAACTAATAAAAAAAATATATATAATTAAAATCACATAAAATATCATAAGAATGGTGCAAATGAAAGACTCTCATTGAGGCCAAATGGAGAGACCGTATTAAGGGTCCAGATCCACCTGGCCTCCAATTGTGCTAATCTCCTACTCATATTACCACCCCTCGCGTTGGTGGCAAGCATATTAATTCCAGAAATCTTGAGACCAGAAGCATCGCAATTGTGATGCAATCTGAAATGCCTCGGGATCGTCTTCAAAGTGGAAACGTCTTCCACATATGGAATTACACGAAATATTGTGTCTAATGTCAAATTCACGAGTGTTATCAGAATTAACAAACTTATGTGTCTTATTCACATTGGGACAAGCCACACATGAACCGCATGGCTTACAGCCATGATATGACACCTGTTTCTTATTAGGTTCATAGTGGCTTTTAACCAACTTATCCGTTAAATTCACAGACCTCTTATATGTAATCCTTGGTCCATCCCCTATGAATTTAGATATAATGGGATCTGTTTGCAATATTCCCCAATGTTTGTTCAAACATGTCCGTAATTAATCACTCTGACCACTGAATTGTGTGATGAACCGTACCTCATTGTGTGTTTCTTCTGAGGATTCAAATATAGGGCATTATGCCGGGTCTGATGTTTTGCCCTATTATATGCCCTCTTAACAGATCTCCTGCTATATCCCCGCTCGAAAAACCGGGCCTTTAATAATTCGGCCTGTTCTACAAAATCTTCCTCCCGGGAACAAATGAGCCTCAATCGAAGAAACTGGCCTAAAGGAATCGAATTAATCAGGGCCCTGGGATGGGATGAAGATGCGTGAACCAAGGCGTTCACAGCCGTGTGTTTCCTGAATAGATTCGTCTGTAGGCAGCCATCGTTATCCCTAAAGATCTTAACATCAAGGAACTCAATGATATCCCTATGATGGTTATATGTCAAATGCACATTAATCAAGTTGGAATTGAGTTGATGCATAAATTCCGATAGAGCTGCAATCGAATCCTGCCAAATAAAAAATATATCATCTATGTAGCGTGTCCAAAAGGGGACACGCTCCATAGAACCAAATGTTTCAGAAATAAAGAGGTCCCTCTCCCAAAATCCAAGGAACAGGTTGGCATATGATGGAGCAAAAGAGGCTCCCATCGCTGTTCCCTGGATTTGAAGGAAGAAGGACCCCTTAAAAATAAAAAAGTTATGAGTAAGAGCAAATTCTAACAAATTAATAAAGAAAATAATAAAAGCCCGAGAAAATGACGAAAACTGTAAAAAAATATGTAACGGCAGCAATTCCATCATTGTGACAAATGTTCGTGTATAACGACTCTACGTCACAAGTAACTAGAGTACAATCATGATCAATGTGCATCCCATCAATTTTTTTGAGAAAATCACTGGTGTCCCTTGTGTAAGAGGGGAGTGCTGTTACAAGCGGCTGCAAAATTGAGTCAATGCATTTATTGATATTTTCCAAATAATTCCCTCTACCCGAGATGATTGGTCTCCCAGGAGGAGTTTGATGGTTTTTATGAATTTTCGGCAAAAGATAAAGGGTGGGAATGGTGGGCTCTTTAACCTGTAAGGCAGAGAGTAGATCCATAGTAATGATCCCCTCATCATTTGCCTCACCGAGTAATTGGTTAAGCTGTGTCTGAAATTTGGCCAAAGGATTAAATGTAAATTTATTATAATATTGTTCATTATTTAACTGGTGAAATGCCTCAGTTTCATATAATTCCTTAGGCCAAACCACCACATTCCCACCCTTATCCGCCGGTTTGAAAATCACATCTTCTAGGTCCATTAATCTCTGTAGACTAGCTTTCTCTTTCTTAGTTAGATTCTGGATATGTGAGCGAGAAGGAATCTCACTCAATTCACCAATGACTGTTTTGACGAATACGTTAATCACCGGACATGTGGATAGAGGGGGAAATTTGCTTGATTTTTTTTTTATAACATCCGGAATCTCACCTTTAGGTCCTGTGTTATGTTCCCTAGCAAGCTGTTCCAAATTAGCTAATGCCTCCTGTTCCGCCTCTGTGGAAAAGGAATCACAATTATTCTTGCCATAGAACATGAGTCTGAATAATACTTTTCTGGCAAACAAATTAAGGTCTTTAACAGCCGAAAAACAATCAAATGGGGCTGTTGGACAAAACATAAGACCTTTCATCAGGACATTAAGCTCCATAGATGAAAACGTATGTGAGCTAAGATTAACTACCTTTAATTGATGTGTGCCAGAATCTGGAGAGAAGTTGCGCTTGTTAGGCTGAAATCGAAGATTCCTCTTCCTTTTTGGTGTAATGGAAATCACAGAGGCGGAAGTGGAGGCAATGGAAACATCACTGACCGAGGTACGAGAAGCCAAGGAAGGAGAGTGAGTCTGACCACTGGATGTGTGTCTTCTCCATTTATACATACGTCCAAGCATACGATCATTCTGATCCCTCCATAATTTACTCATGTGTTTATTCTGGATCTCCTTCACCAAGAGTTCCAACTCTTTATCCAGAGAATCATTTAACCATTTCACCTGATCTGGTGATAAGCTAGATTTAGCTTGAGTAAATAATACCTCCAATTCCTTATTGGCTTATTCAATTGATTTCTCATTCAGGCCAACCAACAGACCCATTAACTTCCAGGAGGTCTCATTAAAAATCTCCTCCCACTGAACCACAAATTGGTCATTATCGATCACAAATGCAGGTGTTACCCTGATCCTCAGACCTCTCGGAATGAGCTTTTTATCCATAAATTTTGAAGGAAAGCCTTGGTCCACCAAATGCGAGTATGCTTAAATAGTAGTTTCTTAATTTGTTTAAAAAGAGAGTCTTTATTTTGTGCAATATCACTATTATTGGCAATATCCATATTACCAAATACATTGTTTACCTGCCCCTGCCAAGAGGCTTCCCTGGTCTTGTAACCCATGTCCAAATGCAAAAGAGAGAAAAAAGCCTGTGCAAAACACAGCAAATTGAAATGAACACGACAGAAGTGAGATACAATACAGTGTAAAAAGTAATATAAATTAAAATGAATAAGATCACCTAATAGAACTAATAAAAGTATAAATTTTACACTTCTAACTGATATCTCACCTCAGAATATGGATGGCAGACCAACCAATAAATGCAAGCAAACACCCAAGTGCATGAGAGACAGGGGGAAAAAAGAAACGAAAATAAGCAACCAAGGCAAGGTTTGGACACAATGTTAGAGTTTTATTGAAAAAATTGCATGACATAAAAATTTGCACATACAAAATAAAACAATGAATAAAAAAGGAAGCTTGACACCACCCTAAGATGCCCAATACCCAGGTTTTAATCCGTGTGACCAGGTACGTGTATATATATATATATATATATATATGACATGGAATATCCAATGGCTGACACTGGCATTAACGCAGTGCACCAACCAAACCAGTATACAATTAATGCTCAACGAAAAAGGATGACAATATACTATGAAAATTTTTTTTTTTTTTTTTAAATAAACTCCAGTGCAATCAAATACTAACACCGTGTATAATAAGCTAAATCATATATATAATCAATAAGATATGTGCTAGACAATCAAATAAAAAAGAAAAAATTCCAAATATGTACTAACAAACAATATGAAAGTGCTGTGGTCCTGTGCAAATAAGGAAAACCGTGATAAATTACAGCCAAAAACAGATAATCACCAGTGTGCACAATTGTAATACAAAATCAGACACTAACATAAATGGGGGTATAAGTGAATATCAAAAGAAATGCCAATAACCTCCCTCTGTCGCCATAAAGATAATACTGAAATAGACTGTACCTGGACAAAACCGGGGGGAAGAAGGGGTGGTGTGGATGCCTCCAAGAACGCACCCCGACGCGCGTTTCGGAATATCTTCCTTCGTCAGGGGATACATACCAGTGTGATCGCGGACTTTAAATAGTCAAAGCAACTGCGTGTAATTAGGTGGCGCATGCGTGCTCAGACAAGCGGTAGTCGCATTCCCACAGACGTCATCCATCACGTGCCACAACCTCCGGTCACATGACCGCACCGCTGTATATGCAAGTAGCGGTCACAAGCTTCAAACTTGTACCGATATATCCAGTCATATGGCCCCATCATATTGCGATAACGTGACACATGCTCCCAAAACCAAATAGTAAGTACATCTCAAAAAGTGTCATAATTCGCGCAACACTATGAAAAGTCACATGACTCAACCACCATATACAAAAGACTGCGCATGCGCAATTCATCAACTAGGGTGACGTAATAGATGATAACACACACAATGGTGTCCATCTATAACTACTATTGCTGCCATAACGACCGAACACAAATATCAATTGTTAGTACACAAGATATATCACTGTAGCCTATTGCATGACTAAGACACCATGGGTAAAACCTGCGCTTTCGCAATACACCAAATAGAGATAGTATAATAAACAAACAACACACACAATGGTGTCTGTCCATAACTACTATCACTGCTATGACAACAATTCACAAGTATCAATTGCTAGTACGTATGGTACATCTATGGTGCAATAAGGCTAACAAATTGAACAAAAGACACATACATGCCCTATAAGGGGGTTGCAAAACTATTTTAACACCAATGAATATACAATTGATTAGACAAGGGAGGATAAATCACAATCCTAATCATGTCATTTGTTCCATGTGTGAAAAGCGGCGCATGCTTGGCAGGCACCGATCGGAGGTCACATCACAACAGGTGTCAAGCATCCAAACACATGATGTCAGTACACCTAAAGACACCGTCGCCATGAGAACCACCCGATCAGGCCAACCACCATGCGCACCACACATGGAGGATAAATTGCATCAAAATAATATAAGAGTAGTCAAGTATACACTCATGAGCATAAGATGAAGATTGCATATGCATCCAAACAAGAAACCCCCCACATGAATATGTATAAACTACAAAGGCATATATATGCACTTAGTTACGAAATCATGAAAACACATCATACAAAAAGTTGCACAAAGATGTAACCACACGATGGAAGTTCTTCAGAGGTGCATACTGTAGGACAGATGTCAATAAAGATGTTCTTGATTATGAAAAGATCCAATTATTATCCAAAGGGGACTTCTTCATGCCACTCTACGTTGGAATAAACGAATCATGATGCACAAAGTACATTATACCGCGAAACACTGAAACTAATAAAAAAATATATATATAATTAAAATCACATAAAATATCATAAGAATGGTGCAAATGAAAGACTCTCATTGAGGCCAAATGGAGAGACCGTATTAAGGGTCCAGATCCACCTGGCCTCCAATTGTGCTAATCTCCTACTCATATTACCACCCCTCGCGTTGGTGGCAAGCATATTAATTCCAGAAATCTTGAGACCAGAAGCATCGCAATTGTGATGCAATCTGAAATGCCTCGGGATCGTCTTCAAAGTGGAAACGTCTTCCACATATGGAATTACACAAAATATTGTGTCTAATGTCAAATTCACGAGTGTTATCAGAATTAACAAACTTATGTGTCTTATTCACATTGGGACAAGCCACACATGAACCGCATGGCTTACAGCCATGATATGACACCTGTTTCTTATTAGGTTCATAGTGGCTTTTAACCAACTTATCCGTTAAATTCACAGACCTCTTATATGTAATCCTTGGTCCATCCCCTATGAATTTAGATATAATGGGATCTGTTTGCAATATTCCCCAATGTTTGTTCAAACATGTCCATAATTAATCACTCTGACCACTGAATTGTGTGATGAACCGTACCTCATTGGTGTGTTTCTTCTGAGGATTCAAATATAGGGCATTATGCCGGGTCTGATGTTTTGCCCTATTATATGCCCTCTTAACAGATCTCCTGCTATATCCCCGCTCGAAAAACCGGGCCTTTAATAATTCGGCCTGTTCTACAAAATCTTCCTCCCGGAAACAAATGAGCCTCAATCGAAGAAACTGGCCTAAAGGAATCGAATTAATCAGGGCCCTGGGATGGGATGAAGATGCGTGAACCAAGGCGTTCACAGCCGTGTGTTTCCTGAATAGATTCGTCTGTAGGCAGCCATCGTTATCCCTAAAGATCTTAACATCAAGGAACTCAATGATATCCCTATGATGGTTATATGTCAAATGCACATTAATCAAGTTGGAATTGAGTTGATGCATAAATTCCGATAGAGCTGCAATCGAATCCTGCCAAATAAAAAATATATCATCTATGTAGCGTGTCCAAAAGGGGACACGCTCCATAGAACCAAATGTTTCAGAAATAAAGAGGTCCCTCTCCCAAAATCCAA
Organism: Oophaga sylvatica; assembly: GCA_033576555.1. NCBI lineage: Eukaryota > Metazoa > Chordata > Amphibia > Anura > Dendrobatidae > Oophaga > Oophaga sylvatica. The sequence goes on along the minus strand of JARQOD010001113.1, from coordinate 24,011 downwards.
GGAACAGGTTGGCATATGATGGAGCAAAAGAGGCTCCCATCGCTGTTCCCTGGATTTGAAGGAAGAAGGACCCCTTAAAATAAAAAAGTTATGAGTAAGAGCAAATTCTAACAAATTAATAAAGAAAATAATAAAAGCCCGAGAAAATGACGAAAACTGTAAAAAAATATGTAACGGCAGCAATTCCATCATTGTGACTATGTTCGTGTATAACGACTCTACGTCACAAGTAACTAGAGTACAATCATGATCAATGTGCATCCCATCAATTTTTTTGAGAAAATCACTGGTGTCCCTTGTGTAAGAGGGGAGTGCTGTTACAAACGGCTGCAAAATTGAGTCAATGCATTTATTGATATTTTCCAAATAATTCCCTCTACCCGAGATGATTGGTCTCCAGGAGGAGTTTGATGGTTTTTATGAATTTTCGGCAAAAGATAAAGGGTGGGAATGGTGGGCTCTTTAACCTGTAAGGCAGAGAGTAGATCCATAGTAATGATCCCCTCATCATTTGCCTCACCGAGTAATTGGTTAAGCTGTGTCTGAAATTTGGCCAAAGGATTAAATGTAAATTTTTTATAATAATGTTCATTATTTAACTGGTGAAATGCCTCAGTTTCATATAATTCCTTAGGCCAAACCACCACATTCCCACCCTTATCCGCCGGTTTGAAAATCACATCTTCTAGGTCCATTAATCTCTGTAGACTAGCTTTCTCTTTCTTAGTTAGATTCTGGATATGTGAGCGAGAAGGAATCTCACTCAATTCACCAATGACTGTTTTGACGAATACGTTAATCACCGGACATGTGGATAGAGGGGGAAATTTGCTTGATTTTTTTTTTATAACATCCGGAATCTCACCTTTAGGTCCTGTGTTATGTTCCCTAGCAAGCTGTTCCAAATTAGCTAATGCCTCCTGTTCCGCCTCTGTGGAAAAGGAATCACAATTATTCTTGCCATAGAACATGAGTCTGAATAATACTTTTCTGGCAAACAAATTAAGGTCTTTAACAGCCGAAAAACAATCAAATGGGGCTGTTGGACAAAACATAAGACCTTTCATCAGGACATTAAGCTCCATAGATGAAAACGTATGTGAGCTAAGATTAACTACCTTTAATTGATGAGTGCCAGAATCTGGAGAGAAGTTGCGCTTGTTAGGCTGAAATCGAAGATTCCTCTTCCTTTTTGGTGTAATGGAAATCACAGAGGCGGAAGTGGAGGCAATGGAAACATCACTGACCGAGGTACGAGAAGCCAAGGAAGGAGAGTGAGTCTGACCACTGGATGTGTGTCTTCTCCATTTATACATACGTCCAAGCATACGATCATTCTGATCCCTCCATAATTTACTCATGTGTTTATTCTGGATCTCCTTCACCAAGAGTTCCAACTCTTTATCCAGAGAATCATTTAACCATTTCACCTGATCTGGTGATAAGCTAGATTTAGCTTGAGTAAATAATACCTCCAATTCCTTATCGGGTTATTCAATTGATTTCTCATTCAGGCCAACCAACAGACCCATTAACTTCCAGGAGGTCTCATTAAAAATCTCCTCCCACTGAACCACAAATTGGTCATTATCGATCACAAATGCAGGTGTTACCCTGATCCTCAGACCTCTCGGAATGAGCTTTTTATCCATATAATTTTGAAGGAAAGCCTTGGTCCACCAAATGCGAGTATGCTTAAATAGTAGTTTCTTAATTTGTTTAAAAAGAGAGTCTTTATTTTGTGCAATATCACTATTATTGGCAATATCCATATTACCAAATACATTGTTTACCTGCCCCTGCCAAGAGGCCTCCCTGGTCTTGTAACCCATGTCCAAATGCAAAAGAGAGAAAAAAACCTGTGCAAAACACAGCAAATTGAAATGAACACGACAGAAGTGAGATACAATACAGTGTAAAAAGTAATATAAATTAAAATGAATAAGATCACCTAATAGAACTAATAAAAGTATAAATTTTACACTTCTAACTGATATCTCACCTCAGAATATGGATGGCAGACCAACCAATAAATGCAAGCAAACACCCAAGTGCATGAGAGACAGGGGGAAAAAAGAAACGAAAATAAGCAACCAAGGCAAGGTTTGGACACAATGTTAGAGTTTTATTGAAAAAATTGCATGACATAAAAATTTGCACATACAAAATAAAACAATGAATAAAAAAGGAAGCTTGACACCACCCTAAGATGCCCAATACCCAGGTTTTAACCCGTGTGACCAGGTACGTGTATATTTATATATATATATATATGGCATGGAATATCCAATGGCTGACATTGGCATTAACGCAGTGCACCAACCAAACCAGTATACAATTAATGCTCAACGAAAAAGGATGACAATATACTATGAAAATTTTTTTTTTTTTTTTTTAAATAAACTCCAGTGCAATCAAATACTAACACCGTGTATAATAAGCTAAATCATATATATTATCAATAAGATATGTGCTAGACAATCAAATAAAAAAGGAAAAAATTCCAAATATGTACTAACAAACAATATGAAAGTGCTGTGGTCCTGTGCAAATAAGGAAAACCGTGATAAATTACAGCCAAAAACAGATAATCACCAGTGTGCACAATTGTAATACAAAATCAGACACTAACATAAATGGGGGTATAAGTGAATATCAAAAGAAATGCCAATAACCTCCCTCTGTCGCCATAAAGATAATACTGAAATAGACTGTACCTGGACAAAACCGGGGGGGGAAGAAGGGGTGGTGTGGATGCCTCCAAGAACGCGCCCCGACGCGCGTTTCGGAATATCTTCCTTCGTCAGGGGGATACATACCAGTGTGATCGCGGACTTTAAATAGTCAAAGCAACTGCGTGTAATTAGGTGGCGCATGCGTGCACAGACAAGCGGTAGTCGCATTCCCACAGACGTCATCCATCACGTGCCACAACCTCCGGTCACATGACCGCACCGCTGTATATGCAAGTAGCGGTCACAAGCTTCAAACTTGTGCCGATATATCCAGTCATATGGCCCCATCATATTGCGATAACGTGACACATGCTCCCAAAACCAAATAGTAAGTACATCTCAAAAAGTGTCAATAATTCGCGCAACACTATGAAAAGTCACATGACTCAACCACCATATACAAAAGACTGCGCATGCGCAATTCATCAACTAGGGTGACGTAATAGACGATAACACACACAATGGTGTCCATCTATAACTACTATTGCTGCCATAACGACCGAACACAAATATCAATTGTTAGTACACAAGATATATCACTGTAGCCTATTGCATGACTAAGACACCATGGGGTAAAACCTGCGCTTGCGCAATACACCAAATAGAGATAGTATAATAAACAAACAACACACACAATGGTGTCTGTCCATAACTACTATCACTGCTATGACAACAATTCACAAGTATCAATTGCTAGTACGTATGGTACATCTATGGTGCAATAAGGCTAACAAATTGAACAAAAGACACATACATGCCCTATAAGGGGGTTGCAAAACTATTTTAACACCAATGAATATACAATTGATTAGACAAGGGAGGATAAATCACAATCCTAATCATGTCATTTGTTCCATGTGTGAAAAGCGGCGCATGCTTGGCAGGCACCGATCGGAGGTCACATCACAACAGGTGTCAAGCATCCAAACACATGATGTCAGTACACCTAAAGACACCGTCGCCATGAGAACCACCCGATCAGGCCAACCACCATGCGCACCACACATGGAGGATAAATTGCATCAAAATAATATAAGAGTAATCAAGTATACACTCATGAGCATAAGATGAAGATTGCATATGCATCCAAACAAGAAACCCCCCACATGAATATGTATAAAAATACAAAGGCATATGTATGCACTTAGTTACGAAATCATGAAAACACATAATACAAAAAGTTGCACAAAGATGTAACCACACGATGGAAGTTCTTCAGAGGTGCATACTGTAGGACAGATGTCAATAAAGATGTTCTTGATTATGAAAAGATCCAATTATTATCCAAAGGGGACTTCTTCATGCCACTCTACGTTGGAATAAACGAATCATGATGCACAAAGTACATTATACCGCGAAACACTGAAACTAATAAAAAAATATATATAATTAAAATCACATAAAATATCATAAGAATGGTGCAAATGAAAGACTCTCATTGAGGCCAAATGGAGAGACCGTATTAAGGGTCCAGATCCACCTGGCCTCCAATTGTGCTAATCTCCTACTCATATTACCACCCCTCGCGTTGGTGGCAAGCATATTAATTCCAGAAATCTTGAGACCAGAAGCATCGCAATTGTGATGCAATCTGAAATGCCTCGGGATCGTCTTCAAAGTGGAAACGTCTTCCACATATGGAATTACACGAAATATTGTGTCTAATGTCAAATTCACGAGTGTTATCAGAATTAACAAACTTATGTGTCTTATTCACATTGGGACAAGCCACATATGAACCGCATGGCTTACAGCCATGATATGACACCTGTTTCTTATTAGGTTCATAGTGGCTTTTAACCAACTTATCCGTTAAATTCACAGACCTCTTATATGTAATCCTTGGTCCATCCCCTACGAATTTAGATATAATGGGATCTGTTTGCAATATTCCCCAATGTTTGTTCAAACATGTCCGTAATTAATCACTCTGACCACTGAATTGTGTGATGAACCGTACCTCATTGGTGTGTTTCTTCTGAGGATTCAAATATAGGGCATTATGCCGGGTCTGATGTTTTGCCCTATTATATGCCCTCTTAACAGATCTCCTGCTATATCCCCGCTCGAAAAACCGGGCCTTTAATAATTCGGCCTGTTCTACAAAATCTTCCTCCCGGGAACAAATGAGCCTCAATCGAAGAAACTGGCCTAAAGGAATCGAATTAATCAGGGCCCTGGGATGGGATGAAGATGCGTGAACCAAGGCGTTCACAGCCGTGTGTTTCCTGAATAGATTCGTCTGTAGGCAGCCATCGTTATCCCTAAAGATCTTAACATCAAGGAACTCAATGATATCCCTATGATGGTTATATGTTGTGAATGGGTTTGAGATGAGTTCTGAGCAGAGGCTCCCTCTGGTGGTTACAAGCGGTGCTAGTGAAGATTGTGAGGACTGGGAATCAGGTGTTACTGACTGGTCTTATATAAGGGAGTCATTTTCCCATCAGGGTTGCCGGTGATCAATTGTTCTGGTCTGAATCCTTCATTCCAGTTTCCCTTGTAGCCTGCTGTGTCGTGTCTGCATCTCCTGCTAACAGATAAGACCTTTTCTTTGTTTGTGTTTGTGCTTTATTTTTGCATTTTGTCCTGCACTTCTTTGGGGGCCTTCTGGGTCCCCTCCGGGGGCTTCTGCCCTCTCGGTTTAGTTCAGCCACTGAGTTTTGTTCTTTTGCTTTTTCCAGTTTTTTCAGTGGCTGCTGTTTTGATTTTGTTACACCAGAGAACTAATTTAGGTGGTAGAGGTCGTGTGATCTCAGGTGATTTTGAAATTAGTAGAGTTGGTGCTTTTCAGGGTTTTCTGGGATTGCAGTAAGTACCCTTCCTATCCTTTTCTATTTAGATAGTTTGGGCCCCAGCGTTTGCTCATTCTATTTTCTGTCTGTGTCAGTATTTCATCTTGTCTAACCGCCATTACATGTTTGGGGGCTTTCTATTATCTTTGGGGTTCTGCTCCGGGGCAGATAGCTTTCCTATATCTATCTTTAGGTGTAGTTAGTTTCTCAGGCTGTGACGAGGCGTCTAGGACCAACGTAGGAACGCTCCACGGCTGCCTCTAGTTGTGGTGGTTAGTCAGGGTACTGCAATCTCATAGATTCCAACTGCTCTGGTGTATTGCCTTTTTTTACCTGCACTCCTCAGCTACCGAAACATAACAGTATCACCGGCCTAAAAATTGAAAATTGTATGGTACTCACAGAAGGGAAAAAATATTGTGAAAGAAAAAAAAGGTTGTCAGAGTTGTCAGAGATATTTTTCTGTTTGTTGCATTTTTTTTTTTCCTCTGTATCTCTGGGTGCTGGGGAGGATCTTTTCTCCCATTGGAGTTTGCACAGTTGTCTGGCCGTGTGGATCAGCTTGCCACTGAGGTTCGGAGTATTGCTGCATATCTTGCTAGGTTGCCTGTTGTGGAACCTAGGATTCCCATGCCAGATTTGTTTTTAGGGGATCGAGCTAAGTTTCAGAATTTCAAAAATAATTGTAAATTGTTTTTTGCCTTAAAATCAAAGTCCTCAGGAAACGCAGCGCAGCAGGTTCAAATTATCATCTCTCTCCTGCGCGGCGATCCTCAGGATTGGGCTTTTTCCCTGATACCTGGGGATCCTGTTTTGAGTGATGTTGATGCGTTTTTTTCAGGCTTTGGGGTTATTGTACGATGAGCCTAATGTCACTGATCAAGCTGAAAAAGCCTTGTTGGCATTAAATCAGGGGCTTGATGACGCTGAGTTATACTGTCAGAGATTCCGTAGGTGGGCAGTCCTGACCAAATGGAATGACGACGCTTTGGCGGCCCTTTTCCGGAAGGGTCTGTCAGATAATGTAAAGGATGTTATGGTGGGATTCCCTGTCCCTCTGGTCTCAATGATTCTATGTCATTAGCGATTCAAATTGACAGACGTTTGCGTGAGCGGAGAAGTATGCGTGGAATGGTGTTGCCTTGTGAACCAGCTTCTGAACCCATGCAGTGTGATAGAGTGGTGTCTTGGGCACAGCGTCATGAGTTTCGAAAGCGCAATGGGTTATGTTTCTACTGTGGTGATGCCTCTCATGCTATTTCAGTCTGCCCTAAGCGGGGAAGGCGTTTTGCACGCTCAGTTGTCTTGGGTAGTGTTCAGACTAAGTTTTTATTAACTGTCACTCTGATATGCTCTCTGTCCTCATTTTCTGCTCAGGCTTTCGTTGATTCTGGAGCAGCTATTAACCTGATGGATTATGATTTTGCTAAACGTTGTGGGTTTCCCTTGATACCCCTACAGAAGTCTATTCCCCTACTGGGGATCGATTCTACCCCTTTGGCTGAGAATAAACCCCAGTTTTCTACTCAGGTGATAATGAGGGTTGAACCTGATCACCAGGAGTGCTGCAAATTTTTGGTTCTATATAATCTGCATGACATTATCGTGCTGGGTTTCCCTTGGTTACAGTCTCATAATCCTGTTTTGGATTGGAAATCTGTGTCTGTAACCAGTTGGGGCTGCCAATGTGTTAATACCAACACTCCTGTTTTTTCTGCCTCCCCCCAGGCTCAGGATGTTCCTGACTTTTTGTTTGATTTTTCTGATGTGTTTAGCGAAAGTAAATCTGCATCCTTGCCTGCCCATAGGAGCTATGACTGCGCTATTGAATTAGTGCCGGGTAGTAAATTCCCTAAAGGTCGCCTTTTTAACTTGTCTGTACCTGAACATGACGCTATGTGGTCTTATATCAAGGAATCATTGGAGAAGGGTCATATCAGACCATCCTCTTCACCCTTAGGTGCCGGTTTTTTCTTTGTGGCCAAAAAAGATGGTTCATTAAGGTCGTGTATTGATTATCGTCTCTTGAACAATATTACTGTGAAATATCAATACCGTTACCCTTGATTTCTGACCTGTTTTCCAGGGTGAAAAACGCTACTTGGTTTACCAAGCTTGACCTCAGGGGGGCGTATAACCTTATTCGCTTTAAACACGGGGATGAATGGAAGACGGCATTCAATACCCCTGAAGGGCATTTTGAGTACCTAGTGATGCCCTTTGGGCTCACTAATGCTCCTTCCGTCTTCCAGTCCTTCATGAATGACATTTTCAGGGATTTTGTGGACAAATTTCTGATTGTTTATTTGGATGATATCTTGATTTTTTCTAATGACTGGGACTCTCATGTGAAACATGTTCGAACTGTATTCCAGATTTTGAGAGAGAATGCTCTGTATGTGAAGGGATCAAAGTGTCTTTTTGGCGTACAGAGGATCTCATTTCTGGGATTCATTTTGTCCCCATCTGTTATTGAAATGGACCCGGTCAAGGTTCAGGCCATCTGTGATTGGGTCCAACCTACTTCATTAAAGGCTCTTCAGAGATTTTTGGGTTTTGCCAATTTTTATCGTAAATTTATTGGTAATTTCTCGGTTATTGTTAAACCATTAACTGATTTGACCAGAAAGGGTTCTGATGTGGTGAATTGGCCTCCTGAGGCAGTCTCTGCATTTCAGGAACTTAAGCAGAGATTCACTTCTGCTCCTGTTCTACGGCAGCCTGATGTTTCTCTGCCATTTCAGGTGGAGGTTGATGCCTCTGAAATTGGGGCAGGTGCCGTTTTGTCCCAAAAAGATCCAGAGTAGTGTTGAGCATTCCGATACCGCAAGTATCGGGTATCGGCCGATATTCGCTGAATCGGAATTCCGATACTTAGTTCCGATATTTTCCATATATCGTATACCGGAATCGGAAGTTCCCATAATTCTTTGAGAGACAATGTGATTTTAGTCAGCCAATGAGGAATCCTAAGAAGTGTGGGCACATCCTGTACTGCTGCGGTCATGTTAACTAATGGCATGGCTGTGATTGGATGCTGAAATGATGTCAGAATGCACTATAAAAGGCGCCGCCGCCATTTTAGCGTCACTGTGCTGTGAACTCAGTTAGGGAAAGAACGCTGCTCTGCTGACTCTGAGGGACAGTTAGAGATTGCGATTTAGTGTACTGTGCTTTAGGCAGGCTAGTTTACCACCGGCTGTGTAAAGCTTCCTTTTGCCTGCAGTGTTGTTTTAACAGCTCTGCAAGGTGTGTGTGGAGTGCAGGTGACGCTGCAGTTTGCTCTGCATGCAACGCTGTCTGTAGGCATCTGCACGTGTCATTCACAGACTCTTTTTTTTTTTTCTTCAGTGTATAAAAGGCGCCGCCGCCATTTTAGCGTCACTGTGCTGTGAATTCAGTAAGGGACAGAACGCTGCTGTGCTGACTCTGAGGGACAGTTAGAGATTGCGATTTAGTGTACTGTGCTGTAGGTAGGCTAGCACCAACTGCTGTGTAAAGCTTCCTTTTGCCTGCAGTGTTGTTTTAACAGCTCTGCAAGGTGTGTGTGAGTGCAGGTGGCGCTGCAGTTTGCTCTGTATGCAACGCTGTCTGTAGGCATCTGCACGTGTCACTCACAGACTCTTTTTTTTTTCTTCAGTGTAATTCTTGCTGCTCCATGTAATTGAAATAATAGTGTGACGCGCTTCCATCCGTATACAATACCTTGGTTGCAAACACTATAGAAGTCCACAATGGAGCCTTTCACAGCAAGTGAACAGTTGTGTTTCAGTGTTCACTGCAGTCTGTGATTTTTTTTTTTTTGAGTGCAGATCACGCTCCAGTTACTTCAACTAATGCTGCGTGTACTCTGCTGAGTGTCTGTCACTGGCTCATCCTTGTAATTTTTCAAAAATTGCTGCTGCTTTATTCTATTTTAAATTTACAAAAATATATTAGTGTGACGCTCTTCCATCAAAATACAATACATTGCTTGCAAACTTAATAGAAGTCCACAAAAAGGCCTTTCACAGCAAGTGAACAGTTGTGTTTCAGTGTTCACTGTAGTCTGAGGTTTCATTTTTTTGTAGGAGTGTAGATCCCGCTCCACTTCAACCACCGCAGCGTGTACTCTGCTGAGTGTCTGTCACTGGCTCATCCTTGTAATTTTTCAAAAATTGCTGCTGCTTTATTCTATTTTAAATTTACAAAAATATATTAGTGTGACGCTCTTCCATCAAAATACAATACATTGCTTGCAAACTTAATAGAAGTCCACAAAAAGGCCTTTCACAGCAAGTGAACAGTTGTGTTTCAGTGTTCACTGTAGTCTGAGGTTTCATTTTTTTGTAGGAGTGTAGATCCCGCTCCACTTCAACCACCGCAGCGTGTACTCTGCTGAGTGTCTGTCACTGGCTCATCCTTGTAATTTTTCAAAAATTGCTGCTGCTTTATTCTATTTTAAATTTACAAAAATATATTAGTGTGACGCTCTTCCAGAGGACAGCGTTTGTTGGCCATTTGTGAGTCTGCAGCACATGGTTGATTTCATGCTGCACTGCCTGAGAAACGACCGCTGCATCGGCCACATTCTCACCACGTCAGATTATTGGGTGTACACCCTCCTAGACCCTCGCTACTGGGACAACTTACAAAGCCTCATCACACCGTTGAACCGGGACCGTAAAATGTTGGAGGACCAAGACACACTGTTGAAATCCATAATGTTCTCCATTCCAGCCGAGAGCGCTGCTGCTGCTACTGCTTTACAAAGCAGCTCTGTGCGTCGAGGCATTGTAGACACCTCTGCAACAAGAGAGAGCACAAGCAGCGCCTCTGCACAGGGCAAGAGCTGTATGTTACAAATGTGGCGAAGTTTTGTGACAGCGCCACCAAGGTGTACACCATAGTGATGGGAAATCTAGTTAATTTTGGTGATTAGTTCACCATGAACTAGTTCACTGAAAAGATTAGTTCAAAAGATTAGTTCATTTAGTTCAGTTTTTCTCCACCCTATCCTGTGAGGAGCTGATAGGAAATGCATCATGTGACCTCTGAACTAAATGAACTAGATGAACTGCTGAACAAAATGTTCTATTGAGAATGACTCAGGACAGCCTAGTTCAATCTGATGCCTCTGACTGAGCCCAGCAGTGCCACATAATGATTGTGTATGAGGGGCTGAGAAGCAGTTCAGCATCCACCATTTTAAGAACAGAACAGGGGTCAGTGTTAAAGATTTTAGCAAGACTGATCTTCTAGGCTAGAGGCATGAACTACACACAGAAACACTCTCTCATACACACATATGAGCTGTGTCTGTGTACTGTGTGTGCAATTTCATTTTTTATTGATAATATTATTATTACTGTTATATTTGTATTTGATGTGTGGTATGCTTTGGAGGTGCTGGCTTGCCCTGCTGCCAGTGTATTATCTGAGCGCGTCTTTAGTGCTGCAGGTGGTGTACTAACAGACCGTCGCATGCGACTATCCTCAGACAATGTAGACCGGCTTATTTTTCTGAAAATGAACAAGGCATGGATCTCACCTGAATTTGCCTGTCCGTTTTCAGATTAAATAACTGTTTGCCAACGTTTTCCAAGTCTCCTGTTATGTTCATCTTTCTACCACCTGAACTCTACTCCCTGGGCTACAACACTGCCAGTCACAGGGAATGATCATTTACAAAACAAAATGTTATCCCCAACAAATAGTAGCGCAACGACTCCAGTGCCCACTTTATCGCCAGGCACTCTCTCTCTACAATGCTGTCTCTGTTTTTTGATGGAGTAAGTTTTCGACTCAGGAAACTAATGGGATGCTCCTCCCCGTTAAGCTCCAGTCCTGAGACAACACGGCACCCAGACCTACCTCTGACGCATCAGTCTGGACAATGAATTCTCTTTGAACTCGGGTGTGCTCAAAACTGGTGACCCACACAGTGCCCCTTTTATTGCCCCTGTTGATGACCCCTTGCTGATTTATTAACCGGCTCCACCAGATCCATGGTATTCTCTCAAACTGGACCTCTAAAATTTTTAATGGCACCAAGGGACTTACTAAATGAGGCTGAGGACTGTGTATCTGGCGCATGCGACAAGAGTTACAATACCGTTTAACTTCTTGATAGACCCCCAGCCAGTAAAACCGTTGTATAATTCTGTGTAGGGTTTTCTTTTGGCACAAATGTCACCCTAGTACATGCGCATGCGCTAAGTCCATTACCAACCTCCGATATCACTGCGGTAGCAGCAATTGCTAAAAAATTTCAACATGTATTTTATAAACCTGATACAGCAAATCTTGGTTCAGCTCTAATTGTTTAAATACTGTAGCTGCCCCGGGGTGTTGGGGTCCCCATTGACAACCAGTAAATTTTCACGGCTAGACTCAACGTAGGGGCCGCGTAGTTGCGCCTTAACAAATTTGTCACCTGTCACATTTAAGTATTACAATTCAGGTCCCGGTGTCAAATCTTCCATCTCCCCAACTAACACTTCGATAGGAGAGGGGTTTTCCTACTCCACCGAAGGCAAAGGTAATACTGCCCACTGCACACATGTTTTATGCATAGTGAGACTGATAGTAGCCAACAAAGTAGCTAACAAAGGCCACTTGTGATCGCCCTATCAGCGTAGGAACAATGCTACTCAAAAGATCTGCCATGATCCTGGACAAAATCTTGATATAATGGTCAATGAGTGAGAATGTACGATAGGATCCAGGCAGATGTGAAGGTTTGTTTGGTTTTAGTAGCAACTTCATGTGTGACATGTTTGAATGGCTGGGCAACCCTCCTGTCTCCAATATATGATTGAAGGTGCGTACCAATGTGGACGGGATATCCTCACTCAATAATTTTAATAATTTGGCTGTAAACCCGTCAGATCCTGGAGCTTTCCCGTATTTAAAGTAACTTATCGCCGCTGTCACTTCCGTCACCTCAATTTGTTTTTTAAAAGGAGAAGCTGATAGTTTGTGATGGATGGTAACCGTATTCCATCTACAAAGGTGTTACCCTCCTCACTATCCGTATGTTCCACCTTATATAAGTCTGAGTAGTATTCTTGTAGAATGGTGTTTATGGTTCGAGGGTCTGTGTTCATGATCCCATGTTTATTCGTTAACGCTGTAATATGTTGATGACGAATGTGATTTCCTTTCGCTAGTCGTGCTAATAGTCTCCCTCATTTGCTACCATAACGATATACATCGGCTCTATAATTGTTATTACTGCTTCTCTCTCGTCGATATACCCATAAGTGTAAGTCAACCTTAGCCTGCTTACATCTATTTTAACCTGTGTTGATGAACTTGTCTTGTTTGCCGTGTACCTATCGCGTAATATCCTGCTAGCCTGCGAGTAGTTTGTCGCCATCTTCTTTTTTAGCGTTGTCTGATAACCTATTAGTTTCCCGCGCATTACTCCCTTCCCTGCTGCCCATAAAAGTTCCGGCCTATCCCTAGTATCTCCATTATCCCTTACATATTAAAAAACACCATTGCTTCACATGATGTCGAAACTTCTCATCCATTAACAAATAGGTCGGGAAGCGCCAAGTTTGGTTTGGCCCCATCTGCACCATACTGGCAGGGTCACTGATACGGGCGCGTGGTCATATATAGCTACGCTGTGCACATCTGCCTCTTCCACTCCCCCTTAATAGCTCCTGTGCTAGCAATATATAATCTATTCTGGACCAAGAGTCATGTGGCGCCGAATAGAATGAATATTCACTGCCATCTGGGTTCAGGTGTGTCCAAATGTCTACAAAGTTACTCGTGTCTAGCAAGGGTTATTATAAACGTGTGTCATGTGATCGCACATTCATTCGCATCGACCTACAGTTCTTCACTGGTTCGATTCACCATATTTAAGTCACCACCGTGGGTGGTTTTAATGCTATCCTATCGGCCTGATATGCTTGGATACCTGGGATAAATTCAGGAACGTCTCCAAACTCCCTACTCACATGTCAGCGCAGGAACCGTAAGAGGGAACGTGCTTGTTTTGTTGCGCATAGGTGGAGTTTTATACAGTAAATGATTACTGCTGTCTTATTTTTGCGTCCCAAGGGCAGAATAAGTCTGCGTAACGTTACATTTTACAGACACTCATATAATAGACACACGCTACCCTAACCGTGACACAAGGAAGGTATTGTTGTCGGATAAAGCCGCCATTTTAGCGTCACTGTGCTGTTAATTCAGTTTGGGACAGAACGCTGCTCTGCTGACTCTGAGGGACAGTTAGAGATTGCGATTTTGTGTACTGTGCTTTAGGCAGGCTACTTTACCAACCGCTGTGTACATCTTCCTTTTGCCTTGCAGTGTTTTTTTCACAGCTCTGCAAGGTGTGTGTGTGAGTGCAGGTGACGCGCTGCAGTTTGCTTGGCATACAACGCTGTATGTAGGCATCTGCACATGTCACTCTCACACTCTTTTTTTTTTTTTTTCTTTAGTGTAATTCTTGCTGCTCCATTCAATTGAAATTATAGTGTGACGTGCTTCCATCCGTATCCAATACATTGGTTGAAAACACTGTAGAAGGACACAAAAAGCCCTTTCACAGCTAAGAGTTGTGTTCACTGTAGTCTGAGATTTTAATTTATTCAATTTTGATCACGCTCAAGTTACTTCTTCAAGCAATGCTGCTTGTACTCTGCTGAGCGTGTCTTACTGCCTCATTCTTGTCATTTTTCTCGAATTGGTGTACATGTACATCAAAGTAGTCTTCATTTTGATCGAAATCCAAGCAGGTACCCGGACACTCTATGGCTGCTTTTGTACGGTGGACTGGCTCCAACATTCAATAAGACTTAAGATGCAATCGGGCACCTTGTCAAGGCCCAATCCTCTTCTCCCTCTGATATAATAATAATAATAATCTTTATTTATATAGCGCCAACATATTCCGCAGCGCTTTACACTTTAACAGTTTCAAAACACAAGTCATAGGTAACAACGTTAACAATACAATAATTAAAGCAAAATAAGCCGACCCTGCTCGTGAGAGCTTACAATCTACAATGAGGTGGGGGAGATACAAAGTACAGGTGTGTAATATAATGGTGCATTTCCAATGATGGTCCAGCCATCTTGAGGGAGTGAGGCATGGATGGAGGTAGTGAATGGGCTCCACATACACACTTAAACATAGAACGACTTTGGTTTATTGAATGTGATAGGCCACTCTGAACAAATGTGTTTTGAGGGAGCGCCTGAAACCAGGCAAATTGTGGATAGTCCTAATTTCTTGTGGTAGAGCATTCCAGAGGATTTGCGCAGCGCGGGGGAAGTCTTGGAGTCGGGAGTGGGAGGTACGGATTACTGCAGAGGTTAGTCGAAAGTCATTTGCAGAGCGCAGCAGTCGGTTAGGCCGATAGATAGAAATGAGGGAGGAGATGTAGGGGGGTGTTGCACTGTGGAGAGCTTTGTGGGTGAGAACCAGTACTTTGAATTGGATCCTATAATGAATGGGCAGCCAGTGTAAGGACTGGCGAAGAGCGGACGCGTCCGAGTACCGATTAGCCAGATGGATGACCCTGGCTGCTGCATTAAGGATGGACTGGAGAGGGGATAGTCGAGTAATGGGGGGCCAAGTAATAGAGCATTGCAGTAGTCCAGGCGGGAGTGGAACAATGCTACAGTGAGGTTTTTTGTTGTTTCCATGGTGAGAAAAGGGCGGATTCTAGAGATGTTCTTTAGGTGTAGACGGCAAATATCTAACAAACAGGTCATGCTGGAGAGACTTGCACCTACTGCCACTCAGGGTCTTCAGCTCCTTTGTGAGAAACTAATGTTTTGGCCAGCCAGTATATCAAATAAAGTTCATGAGAAATGGGAACTGTGGTTGCTTCACTTTTGGTACTGGGTGCTAATACCAAACCATGGTGTGCCATTCAATGGATATTCCTGGCTGGTTTGGGGACAAGCTCATTCCCACAGAAAAGTACCAGAAAGCTAAGGAGATGGTGCCTCTCTCAACATGAAGGAGTTTGCTCGTTGTCTAGAGACCGACCACCCCTGCTGTGTACCTTGTCAACGTTGTGTTGAAGCTTGCAAGGATTAAGAGGTTACAGTGGTAAGTCTGGTTTTACTAAAGATCCTGCTGTGTATTATAGTTTTTATGTTTAAAAAAAAATTTTATCTTAGGAATGTTAAATAAATTTTTCTTTTTTTTTTTAAATACAATGTATCTTATGAATGTTAAATATTTTATTTTTTTTTGATAAAATAAAATTATCTTATGAATGTTAAATAACCATTTTTTTTTTTTTTTCAGGTATTTGATCTACCGAGCTAGTTGCTGATCGTTGACTCTACACCCCTCTCCCCAGAATGTTACTCGGGTTATGGGAGAAAATCACCGCTATTCCAGACTGATTTAATGGTAATGTGTCTGGCTCTTACACAGCACACAGCACTTGATGTTAGTTTATCTTTTTCCTAAATTATTTGTTACACTGCCCTTCTCACATTTAATTTGCACATTTTTTTAAGCACAAGTTTTTTTACACTTCCTTGTTCTGTAAGTAGGCTTAATGGTTAAATGTTTTATACTAGATGTAAATATTAAACATGTAAATTTTATATTAAGATTTTGCAAATTATTAGGTACACACCATCAGGCTCTTTCGTCCCCTCTCCCTTAGAGTAGCGGTAATATATCGGACCCCAGGCTCGCCCACACAGTTCCTTGACCACTTCTCTGCCTGGCTGCCGCACTTTCATGTCCTCAGAAGTACGAACCCTTATCCTTGGAGACTTCAACATCCCCATTAACAGCCCTACTTCCACACTCAAAACACATTTGTTCAGAGCGGCCTATCACATTCACTAATCAAAGTCATTCTACGTGTAACTGTGTGTGTGTGTAGCCCATTCACTATCTCCATCCATCCCTCACTCCCTGAAAATGGCTGGACCATCATTGTAAACAAACCATTGTATATAAACACCTGTACTTTGTATCTCCCCCACATATTTGTAAATTGTAACTCTCACGAGCATGTGCGGATTATATTGCTTTCATTATTGTATTGGTAACTTTTGTTTACTTATGACTTGTGTTCTGAAACTGTTAAACTGTAAAGCGCTGCATAATCTGTTGGCGCTATATAACTAAAGATTCTTATTAAGCGTTCACGGGTCCATGTGGAGGTAGACCGTGACGGCTCCTGCAACGATGTTTCTGAGGAAATGGAGAAGGAGGAGTCAATGTGTACAGACTTGATTCCCGCAATCCTTGTAGTTGCCTGAAACACGTACAGCGCCACTCGCAAGATCTTTACCCGGCTCCACAACATTGACCCAATGGGCAGTAAGGGAAAGTTTATCGTCCCTGGCCATGGTACTGGTCCACGCAGCGGTGGTCAGGTGGACATTGCTACTGACGGAGTTTAGTAGCGCATGTTTAATTTTAACCTCAACAACGTGCTTTTGCAGACCAGGGACGGCTTGCCTGCTGAAATAAAATCAGCTTGGCACATTGTATTGTGGGACTGCCAATGCCATTAAGTTCCGTAAACTGTCATCTCCACCAGCCTGAATGACAGCATTTCAAGGGACAGGAGTTTTGCAATGCCAGCATTCAGAGCCTGTGCTCGTGATGGTTTGCCGAGATTGGGCCTACACCCGATACGCCACAACCTGACACCCACAGATAAACAAGCCATAAAATCTCTGAAAGATAACCCCAACATTATTATTAAACCAGCAGATAAGGGGGGTGCTATCGTTATTATGAATAAGACCCAATCTATTGCCGAAATTCATAGACAACTGTCAGTTTAACCTAACCTACAGACAACTCAATTGTGACCCTACATTTTACATCTGTCAAAAAATTGATCGTATCCTGACAAAACATCTTTAATTGATCACCATAGACTGTAAGACTATGACATTCCTTAATATTCAATACCCCATCACCCCCGTTTTCTACACACTCCCAAAAATCAACAAAAAACTACATTATCCACCCGCATACCCTAGAGGGATAATTCTCCGTGTTCTACAGTATCACCCAAATGTTTAACATGTTGCCTAATTCCTATGTATATATATTCTTCACCCTATGTATTTATTGTATATATTGTATATATTATACATTGTCATTGACTGTAAATTTTTCTATCTCTTCCAGCGACTATTTGATAAAGGCCACTGCGTTGCCCAAAACGTCAGTCAGTAGTCTCATAGCTATTTTCTTTTTTCACATCAAGTGTGCAATAAAAATTTCAAATTTAACCATGACATATGCAGTTAAACTTGTGCAGTGATTCTCTATAGACTGTACATCTTCAGTGTGTCTTTGTAACTCAACTACGTGTTTTCTCCGCACATGTTTACACATATTTTGTGGTATTGAGGTTACTGTCACTTTACCTCTTTTTACTTTTTGATTACACAGCTTGCATTTGACATAGCAAATATCATCTGCAAGTGTCTGAAAAAAGGACCACGCAGTGCAAGTCCTGGAGCGTCCGTTTAGACTTTTGGAAGAGAAATCCGAACAGGTGCCAAAATGGAGGCTACAGGCAACAGAGTATGCAGCCTAACTCTCCCTCCTGTTTGTACCGTTGGGGCAATCGCTTCCTCAGAGCTGCTACCACCACCTTCCTGTTCCTCACGCCATGTTGGGTCTTGGACCTCATCATCTCCACTAACCTCTTCCAACACCTGCTGCTGTTGGGTGGTCTGGCCACCACCATGCTCAACAGAAACTGGCACCTGAGTCTCATCATCATCAGATGCGTTCTGCGGTGTGCTGACCATCGCACTGTCTCACCCGCCTCTTCAGATTCAGAGAGACACAGCTGTTGCGCATCACTGCATACTCCCTCTTCTTCACATTCCAGAATGCTGCTTGGCTGTGCCCCTGTTTGCAAACCAACAGATTCTGAGAACAGAAGCAGAGACTCACTGCTCCTGTACAGAACTCTCTGACTGACTGGGCAATTTGGCAGGCCGGTGAAGAGACAGATGGTTGATCAACAGTGCTGTGTTCCTGAGAGGAGGTGGAAGCAATTGAAGTCGATGCATTGGACCCTGGCTCCAAACACCGCCAGTTGTTGCCTGTAAGGCTGTTTAGCACAGTCAACCTGCTCCTGTTTACTGGGTTGAGTAATGGCAGCTGTTCCCCTGCTGTGTGTACGACAAAAAGTCATGCTGCCTCCACCCCTGTCCTCCTCTCATCCCTGGGCTCCAACACCGCCAGTTGTTGCTCGGAAGTAATTGGCACGGTACGACTCATGCCCACCCCTGGTTACAGCACCACAGCTGTTTCCTGGCAGTGTCAACGTAATTTAGCCTCAAATAAGTTGTCCTGTCATGTTACATTCCGGTTATCCGACTCTATGGTGCCTGCAGTTAGGTGATTCCTATGTGTGCTTGGGATATGTAAATAAAGGCTCTTTCCCGTTGGAAATAGGACAAGCACCCACTGTAGGACTGTGTGATTTTGTAACTGCAGACGGCTTGCGGCCTGTCAACTTACATTTTCATGGGTGCCTTATGGTACCCGTCCGATTCCAGTACCGTCAGCTGGTTCTCCACAGTGCCTTTGGCCTAGGTGCCTCCATCTCGTATCCGAGTTCCTGCAATGTCTGCTGTCCTTGGTAGTGCTTTGGAGCACAGTACCTCCTGCTTAGTAACCGTGTCCCAGTAACGTCAGCTGGTCCTCGGTTGTGCCATTGGCTCTTTTCCTTCTGCTGCCCCTCCGGGTTCCAGCACAGTCAGCTGGTCCTCGTTACTTGCATTGGCTCTTGTACCTTCTGCTACCCGTCCGGGTTCCAGTGCCGTCAACTGGTTCTCCGCAGTGCCTTTGGCCTAGTGCCTCATCCGGTATCCGAGTTCCTGCATATCTGCTTGTCCTTGGTAGTGCTTTGGAGCACAGGTACCTCCTGATTTAGTAACCGTGTCCCAGTAAACGTCAGCTGGCCCCTCGGTTGTGCCATTGGCTCTTTTCCTTCTGCTGCCCCTCCGGGTTCCAGCACAGTCAGCTGGTCCTCGTTACTTGCATTGGCTCTTGTACCTTCTGCTACCCGTCCGGGTTCCAGTGCCGTCAACTGGTTCTCCGCATGCCTTTGGCCTAGGTGCCTCCATCTCGGTATCCGAGTTCCTGCAATGTCCTGCTTGTCCTTGGTAGTGCTTTGGAGCACAGGTACCTCCTGCTTAGTAAACCGTGTCCCAGTTAACGTCAGCTGGTCCTCGGTTGTGCCATTGGCTCTTTTCCTTCTGCTGCCCCTCCGGGTTCCAGCACAGTCAGCTGGTCCTCGTTACTTGCATTGGCTCTTGGTACCTTCTGCTACCCGTCCGGGTTCCAGTACCGTCAACTGGTTCTCCGCAGTGCCTTTGGCCTAGGTGCCTCCATCTCAGTATCCGAGTTCCAGCAACGTCTGCTGGTCCTTGGTAGTGCTTTGGAGCACAGGTACCTCCTGCTTAAGTAACCGTGTCCCAGTAACATCAGCTGGTACAAGTTGTGGCTACAAATACAAGATACAGAACAAGAGACACAAGAAACAATAAGCAGAAGACTAAAGGCAGAAGAACAAGAAATATAAGACCAAAATGAAGAGCAAAATATATGCTCTAAATTATAAGCAGAAGAAGACTAAGCAGTGTAGGGGTGAGTCCTTCCTCCTCGTGGTGCCCCCCTGGTAAAAAAGCCTGATGCTGCAGGCTAAACTTGAATAAACCACGGACAAATACTGTTTGTAATTTAAATCTTTTTTGGCAGCAAAACCAACGATAAAAAAACATACTTTTACAGATTACAAGAAAAGGAATCAATGTCACAAATAAGAATATGATGAAGAAGAGAAGGACTATAATTTGAAAGAAGAAAATAGTTTAAAAAGAACAATATGATAATTTAACAAAAACATGAAAAGCAAAAGTTTTTAGAAGAAGATAAAGAAAGGTTAAAATGAAGAATAATTTGATGACAAAGAGATGCTGCTGAAGATTATAAGAGAAATGTGTCAAAAGTTAAAAAAGGTGAAGACATGAAGTTGTGAAACATACTTTTTTGCCAAAATAGAAAAAAGGTTACAACATTGTCAATTTTTTTCGTCAATCCGAACGTATTTCCTAAAAAAAAAAAAATTAAGCTATTCCATTGGGTTGGGTTAAACATCTTGGCCTTTAAAATTTTTCCTCAACCTCCCCCAAAACATCTACTTACTCTTTTTTTTTTTTTTCCCCCCATGTACAATTAACCTAAAGGCAAAATGGGGTTTTTTTTAATTTTTGATATTTTTTTTCCCCTAGACTTTCATTGGCTTCCGGTATCGTATCGGTATCGCCCGATATTTTTTTGGGGATCGGCGATACCTTCCGATACTTTTTGGATATCGGAAAGTATCGCTTTAACTCTAATCCCCGAACCTCTAAAAGTAACCCGTGCCTTTTTCTCTCGAAAATTTTCACCTACTGAACTAATTAATGGGGGCCCCTGGGTAATCGGGAGTTATTGGCCATGAAAATGGGCTTTTGAAGAGTGAGACATTGGCTTGGAGGGGCCAAACATCAGGTTGGTGGTCCTTCGGACCCTAAGAATCGGTCTTTCTGGAATCCCGCCAAGCGACTCAATCCTAACAGCCAGGTGGGGCCTTTTTTTTCACACGTTTTTAATTTTGTGGTTTCCTTTCTTCCTGGCACTAAGAATGTTAAGGCGATGCCCCCCTCAGGAGTTTCCTTGCGGACTCTCCTGAGTTATCTGATCCTTCTGTTATTTTTGAAAGAGGGGTAGTTCTTTCCGCCATCTCGCCCAATTGAGACTTGCTCTGGAGGGTTCAGGAGGATAGGCCCGGCGCTGCCCTGTTGGAAATGTTTGTTTCCCACCAATAAAAAGAGTGGATGTCGAGATTCATTGTTCCCCATTGCTGGGCATCCCGGAATTTTGGTACCAGAGACTTGGTTAGTCGGTCCTTTTGGTGGCCTACCTTGCTCGGATTCAGGGAATTTTTGCATCCCGCGGACTTGCTCTCGCTCCAAGCCTTGCTCTCGCTCTAGTGGTTTGTTGATGCCATTGCCTTGGGGCCCCAAAGACCATGGGGCCCCTTCTCTATGGGGTTTTTTTTTTCCATTTTTTCCAAAAGACCCCATCTGGTAATTTGGATAGGTTTTCCAAAATGATACATCTTGGGCCATTCCAAGTTGCCTTCCCCTCTGAATTGGTGCCGTTTTTCCTTAGCAGGGTTCTTTAAGGCATCCAGAACATTGTTCTGACAGAGGGGTCCAGTTTTTTTCCAATTTTGGGGGACTTTTTGTTCAAAGGGGTGTTCAATTGCTTTCCCCGGGCATTTCACCTCGCCAATGTAAAACTGAGAGAACAAACCAGACATTGGAGATTATTAAGATCTTGTTTGCTATCAGGATGGGGGTTTTTTTTTTGCCTTGGCTGGTTTGCTTTTAAAAAATGGGCTAGCTCTCCACTTTGATGCCCCTTTTTCTGAATTTGGGTTTCACCCTCGTTTTCTTCGGTCAGACGGAGGTTCTGTCTGCCAGGTGTTGATTTTTTGTGGAGCGTATGCAACAGATTGGGCCCCGGGATTGGAAGTTGCCCTCTTCGGGAAAAAGGCCCAGGGTTTTCTAACCGAAGGCTGAGGCCCGGGGGGGTTTAAAGGGGGGGTTTTGGTCGGTTTTGCCTCAAAGAAATTCCATGAGTTTTCACCCCCAAATTTTAAAAGCCTAGGTTTTGGACCAAAACATGGGATTTAACCCCTGTTTTTTCGTTTGCTTCTTCAGGGACATTAAGCCCCAAATTTTTCCCCACAACCCTTTTTTGAAAGGTTTTTGACCAGGGTTTTCCTCGCTGTGCCTCCGACCCTGTTTGGTTGAGGCAATTGGGGATGGGTTGAGAAAATTTTTGGTTCTCGTTTTTTTTAAAGGAAACTCCGTATTTGGGTTAAAAAGGGGGGTTTTTCGGAAGACAATTCTTGGGGGGTTTGCCGGCATCCATGCTAGGGGACTTTTCCCGGGTATCATAGAACCTCTGCCGACCGGTTCTCAAAAAGGGTTCGGTGACCCTCCTCAAGGGGGGGGTACTGGGTTTGGGAAGGTTTTGAAGAGTTTTTAGCAGAGGCCCCTCGGGTTTTTTAAGCGGTGCAGTGAAATTTTTAGGACTGGGAAACAGGTGTTCGACTGGCTTATAAAAGGGGTCATTTCCATCGGGTTTTCCGGTGATCAATTGTTTGGTTAATCCTTCTTTCCGTTTCCCTTGGCTGCGTGTCGTGTCTGCATCTCCGTAACAGAAAAACCTTTTTTTGTTTTGTTTGTGCTTTATTTTTGATTTTTTTCCCGCACTTTTTTTGGGGGGCCCTTTGGGTCCCCCCCGGGGGGTTTTGCCTCTCGGTTTTTTTCAGCCATTTTTTGTTTCTTTTGCTTTTTTTCCTTTTTTTTGTGGCTGTGTTTGATTTTGTTACACCAGAGAATAATTAGTGGTAGAGGTCGTGTGATTAGGGATTTTGAAAAATTGTAGAGTTGGGGGGTTTTGGGTTTTTCTGGGGGTTCGTAAGTACCCTTCCTATCCTTTTCTATTTTTTAAATTTTGGGCCCCAGCGTTTCCATTTATTTTTTTCTGTGTCAGTATTTTTCTTGTTACCGCCATACTGTTTGGGGGGCCCATTTCTTTGGGGTTTTTCTCGGGGGGGATAGCTTTCCCCTATCTATCTTTGGTGAGTTGTTTTCAGGGGGGTGACGAGGCGTCTAGGACCAAGTAGAACGCTCCACGGGGGCCCCTATTGTGGTGGTTAGTCAGGGGACGCAATCTCAAGATTCCCCCGCCTTGTTTGCCTTTTTTTTCTGCACCCCACTACCGAAACATAACATTTAAGTCAAAAACACATTAATCAAAATTGGGGAATTGAGTTTTTGCATAAATTCCGATAGACTGCAAATCGAATCCTGCCAAAAAAAAAAATAAACATCAAGTAGCGGTCCAAAAGGGGGCCCCCTCCATAAACCAAATGTTTTTAAAATAAAAGGTCCCCCCCCAAAAAACCAAAAGGGAAAGGTTGGCATATAAGGAGCAAAAGAGGGGCCCTCGCTGTTCCCCCGGTTTTTAAAGGAAGAAGGACCCTTTTTAAAAAAAAAAAGTTATGAGAAGAGCAAAAATTTTTTTCAAATTAAAAAAAAAAAATAATAAAAGCCGAGAAAATACAAAACTTTTAAAAAAATGTAACGGCAGCAATTCCCATTGTGAGTGTTTTTGTAAACACTCTACCACAAGTAACTAGATACAAAAAATGTCAATGTGCATCCCATCAATTTTTTTTAAAAAATCACTGGTGTCCCTTGTGTAAAGGGGATGTGTTACAAAAGCTGCAAAAAAGAGTCAAGGTTTTTGATATTTTCCAATAATTTTCCCCTACCCGAATGATTGGGTTCCAGGAGGAGTTTGATGGGGTTTTTATAAAATTTTTTTGGCAAAAGATAAAGGGGGGAAGGGGGCTCTTTTCCTGAAGGGGAGAGAATCCATATAAAGATCCCC